>PVKV010005766.1:45601-111514 GCA_004027835.1 Alouatta palliata | reverse complement strand
AAGGCCTTCGGCCGAGCGTGGTAGCTCACGCTTGTAATTCCAACACTTTGGGAGGCTGAGGTGGTTGGATCACCTGAGATTAGGAGTTTGTGGCCAGCCTGGCCAACCTGGTGAAACCCCGTCTCTACTAAAAATACAAAAATTAGCTGGCTGTGGTGGTGGGTACATGTAATCGCAGCTACTCGGGAGGCTGAGGCAGGAGAATCTCTTGAACCCGGGAGGCAGAGGTTGCAGCCAGCTGATATCACAGCATTGCACTCCAGCCTGGGTGACAAGAGCAAAACTCCGTCTCAGAAAAAGAAGTCCTTCATTAACCTGGCTCCATCTTCCATGTTAAATTGACTTTTTCTTGTTGTCTTGCTTGTCTGGGGATGAAGCTTGTATGATGTGTCAAATGAGCTTAGGGCGGCCAGTGTGACATGAACAGCAAAGATGAGTGAGTCCTTAGCTCTTCCATGTACTTTGGTAGAAAGATCTCAAATAGATGTAGGGTAAGCATACATCTAAATTTGCCAAGGATAGTCTTAAATTATGCTTATTGTGGTGATTTGATTTATTAGTGGTTCCTTACTTCACTGTCATGTGACCCCCCCATGGACAAAATATATGGTCACTATGTAGTATAAAAATTGAAGCTTCTTCCATCAAGAGATGCACAATGCCTGTGCCATCCAGGTTTAGTGCTCCCCAGTATGCCTCTGACCCTGTGGGGTGGAGATTAGACAAATTCTACTTACAAATGGCAGACTTTTCTGCTTTTTTTGGTTTTCCCACCAACACTGACTTGTTTTCTTCTTTCAAAGCATTGTGCACTTGTTAAGTTTTATACTGTATTGTGCAATCAGAGTTAAGATTGCAGCAGAGCACAGTGGCATGTGCCTGTAGTCCCAGCTACTCAGGAGGCTGAGGTGGGAGGCTCACTTGAACCCAGGAGTTCTGGGCTGTAGTATGCTATGCTGATCGGGTGTCCACACTAAGTTCGGCATCAATATAGTGGCCTCCCAGGAGCGGGGGACCACCAGGTTGCCTAGGGAGGGGTGAACCGGCCCAGGTTGGAAACGGAGCAGGTCAGAACTCCCGTGCTGATCAGTAGTGGGATTGTGCCTGTGAGTAGCCACTGTACTCCAGACTGGGCAACACAGTGAGACCCCATCTCTTAACAAATAAAAATAAGAAAAGATTGCAAAGAAACAAAGCAAATTATGGTTAACTCATGTAGGGTGGTAACCAGGCAGACATCACTGCGTCGTGCACTGCCTCATCACTATAAAATGAATGGAGTCCCCCAGAGTGGTGCAGTGCAGTCTTCCGGTCACTGCAGTAGCCACTGGTCAGTTACAGTTGCCTTGGGAATGTTACACTTATTAAGCTTACAATTCTGCATTCTGTTGGTGGTGGTACCATCATATATAACAGGTATGGTGTAATTTTGAAGTGGCGTGTGGAGGGAGGCCACTTGCCGATGGATACAGCACCAAGTCAGCTGTAGTAATGAAAAACATTCAGTCATTTTGGAAAACGAGCTAGTTGATAAATTCATATTAGTTCTTAAACAAAATTTGTAATTATTCCTAGCTGTGGTTTCTTTTGGATGTTTTTGTCAGATTTAAACAAACTACAAACATTTATTTAATTTTAGTTATTTTTAGCTGCATGAAACCACCAAATATTTCAGAAGCAAGTCCTTTTTGCTGTTGATGGTTCTGAGTCCAGGCTATCTGAGTGATGGAACATTTCCCTCCTTGCCTGTGCCTGGTGCCCAGCAGCCCGCCCCTTTGTTTACCTTTGATAAGTATCTCAACAACAACAAAAAGGCCCCACACAGAAATACTAGAATCCCTGTTCCAAAAGTTATGACTGATGATCTCAGCTTAATTACCCTGTGTAGGGTCCTACCTCATATTCTTTTCCTTTTTTTTCTTCACTCCCAGTTATGAGCACTTTTTTTTTTTTCTTTTTTTGAGACAGAGTCTCGCACTGTTACCCAGCCTGGAGTGCAATGGTGCAATCTCGGCTCGCTGCAACCTCCACCTCCTGGGTTCAAGCAATTTTGCCTCAGCCTCCTGAGTAGCTGGGATTACAAGTGTCTGCCACCATGCCCGGCTAATTTTTGTGTTTTTAGTAGAGATGGAGTTTCACCACGTTGATCAGGCTGGTCTCGAACTCCTGACCTCAGGTGATCCACCTGCCTCAGGCTCCCAAAGTGCTGGAATTACAGGCGTGAGCCACTGTGCCTGGCTGAGCACTTCTTAAGTATATGTACCCATAGCTAGATTATTTTCAGAGTTTGAAATAACAGGAAGTGATCACCCTAGAAGTAGTCAAATGACACATTTCACCATGCCATTGTGCAGGTGTGCATGTTTTCAACAGTAACTAAGCAAAGACAAAGTCATTCTCCTGGTGTGTTTTCTTCAGTGCGGGGCCATCTATTTGAATAATTCTGTTTTTAAAAGCAGTGCATTTACACCCTTAAGACTTCTGTTTAGAAGTACTTGGCTCCTAAAACTTGAAGAAAGTGATCCTGAACTGGGGTGAGAAATTGAAACATGTTTTCTATTTTTACACTTTTAGTAGGCTCAAAGTTGCTTCATATCATTCAGTAAGAGAATGATGACGGCTTATTGCTTATTTAAGCAATGTGCACATGGTATTCAAAGAATAAGAGTAACAATAAGCCCTATTTTATGTGCTAAAATTGACTAGTTCCCAACTTCCTTCAAGTCTTAGATATTATGTCAAGGAGACCTACTCTGAACATCTCTTTAATATTCCAACACCTCCCACCCACTTCCCTTTCTTCTAGTCATTCTCAACCTTGCTCACCTTTTTTGCTTAGCAGGGATCATCTAACATAATCTTCTAGTTTATAATGTCTAAAAAGTTTCAGGAAGGCAGAAACTTTTTGTGTAATGATATACAAAAATTGGTCAGAACAGTGACTGGCATATGGTTGGTATTCAAAAATATTGAAATAGTAATTTTTGATAAAAGTAAAGCACTAGGCAACTTAAATTATCCAGAAAAGCATGTTACAAACAGGCCACTCAAGGAACTTTGGGAAACCCTTGGAGCTTACTAGAAAGATGATCTGAAGGCAGGAAATGACTTGAATCCCAGCTCTGCTGCTTGACTTAGAGCTGGGATGTGGGCCAGTCATCTGTATGAATGAAATTCGGCATTTCCAGACCGGGTGCAATGGCTCACACCTGTAATCCCAGTACTTTGGAAGGCCAAGGCAGGCAGATCACCTGAGGTCAGGAGTTCAAGACCAATCTGGCCAACATGGTGAAAACCTGTCTCTACTAAAAATACAAAAATTAGCTGGGCATGGTGGCGCTTGCCTTAGCCCCAGCTACTCAGGAGGCTGAGGCAGGAGAACAGCTTGACTCTGGGAGGCAGAGGTTGCCGTGAGCCTAGATCACTCCACTGCACTCCACTGGGGGCAACAGAGTGAGACTCCATCTCAAAAAAAAAAAAATCTGCATTTCCTTGTCAAGTAGATAAGATAATCACATCATACGTTGTTTCGAATACTAAATAAATCCTTTGCAAACCATTAAACAGCATTCTTACATATTAAGATTCATTTTACTATCAACTAAAACGGCAGTAACTGGCCAGATGCGGTGGCTCACGCCTGTAATCCCAGCAGCTTGGGAGGCTGAGGCAGATGGATCACCTGAGGTCAGGAGTTCGATATCGGCCTGGCCAACATGGTGAAAACCCATCTCTACTAAAAATCCAAAAATTAGCCGAGCGTGGTGTTGTGCACCTGCAGTCCCAGCTACTTGGTAGGCTGAGGCAGGAGAATCTTTTGAACTGGGAGGCGAAGGTTGTAGTGAGCCGAGATCGTGCCATTGCACTCCAGCCTCTCTCCAGGAGAGAAACTCCATCTCCAAAAAAAAGGGCAATAACTTAAGTTAGCTGGCAGACATCTTTCTGATTGTTTCTCTTTATTTATTAGTCATAGCAAACACAGGATGTGACATGGATCAAGGAAAACAAAGCAGAATATGCTGAGCTGGACAAGTCAAAAGATGGCTCTGACACTGAGGGGGTCTCCTCCTTTCTGTTAGACTCTCCTTTAGGGCTGATTTTTTTTTTTTTTTTTTTTTTTTTTTTTTTTTTTTTTTTTTTTTTTTTTTTTTTTTTTTTTTTTTTTTAGCAGAAAGCAATTTATTAGGCAGAGAGAGAGAGAGAGCACTCCCATGCTGCCGTGGGAGGGGAATCCAAAGGAATATCTGTATAGGGAGAGACAGCTCCCATGCTGTTGTGGGAGGGGATCCCAGAGAGGGAAATCCCAGGACCGATTTTCTTTTCTTTTCTTTTCTTTTCTTTTCTTTTCTTTTCTTTTCTTTTCTTTTCTTTTCTTCTTTTCTTTTCTTTTCTTCTTTTCTTTTCTTTTCTTTTGAGACAGAGTCTCACTCTGTTGCACAGGCTGGAGTGCAGTGGTGTGATCTCAGCTCAGTTTAACCTCCTACTCCCCGGTTCAAGTAATTCTCCTGCCTCAACCTCCCGAATAGCTGGGATTACAAACATGTGCCTTCATGCCAGGCTAATTTTTGTATTTTTAGTAGAGCTGGGGTTTCACCACGTTGGTCAGGATGGTCTTGAACTCCTGGCCTCAAGTGATCCACCCACCTTGGCCTCCCAAATTGCTGGGATTACGGGTGCGAGCCACCGTGCCCAGGCTTGGACTGATTTTCTTCATAGCAGTAGCTGCTGCATATGCTCAAAGAAGATTACTGTGGGTCTCCTTTTCCACAGCAGCAGGTAAAACCTATATGTGGAACAGAGTACATCATTTCTTTTTCCAGCCCTCTCAGGCTAGAATTAATATCATACATCATTTTAAGCTTATTTTGATGTTTTTGGCAAAATAATTACAAAATGTGCAGACAAATATGCTGTACACACATCAACAAATATAACCAACTCCCATCTATTCATTTTTTTTTTTTTTTTTTTTTTTTTTGAGACTGAGTCTTGCTCTGTCGCCAGGCTGGAGTTCGGTGGCGCAATCTCGGCTCACCGCAACCTCTGCCTCCTGGGATCAAGCGATTCTTCCGCCTCAGCCTCCCGAATAGCTGGGACCACAGGCAAGTGCCACCATGCCCGGCTATTTTTTGTATTTTTTAGTAGAGACAGGGTTTCACCGTGTTGGCCAGGATGGTCTCGATCTCTTGACCTCGTGATCCACCCGCCTCGGCCTCCCAATGTGCTGGGATTACAGGCGTGAGCCACCGCGCCCGGCTCCATCTATTCATTTTTATATCACCTGGAGCAGAATGAACAGCTTCCAAAGAGGGTTAGATCAGATGTTCTCTGCAATCCAGAGATACTGGGCAGAAGCACTTTCTCCCTCCTGCGTTCATCCCAGTGTGGGGGAACTGCTAGTTATGGAATGACAAATTACATGTCTTTTTTTCTTTCTTTCTTTCTTTTTTAAAGATGGGGTTTCACCATGATGGCCAGGCTGGTCTTGAACTCCTGACCTCAGGTGATCCACCCACCTCGGCCTCCCAAAGTGCTAGGATTACAGGCCTGAGCCACCGCGCCCGGCCGACATGTCTTTTTTTCTTTACTTTCTAACTTTACAATCCCCAAATGGCACATCCCTCGGAGACCCACACTTCAGAAATACCCACAAGTAAGCAAGAAGAGAATTTAAAGGAGAAAGGCAGGGAAAGAAGACAAACGTGTATTGGCGAATTATTATACATAAATCATTGTACTAGACATATAATCTTTGAAAATGAACTCTAGGTGAATATTTTAATTTAATTTGGCTGCAATAGGAGAGAAGAAGGTTTGGTTTTTCCAAGATTAGGTAGTTTTCTAATTTTTTTGTTGTTGTGTTGTAGAGACAGTTTCGCTCTTGTCACCCAGGCTGGAGTGCAATGGCATGATCTTGGCTCACTGCAACCTCTGCCTCCGAGGTTCAAGCGATTCTCCTGCCTCCGAGGTTCAAGCGATTCTCCTGCCTCAGACTCCCAAGGTAGCTGGGATTACAGGCACCCGCCACCACGCCCAGCTATTTTTTTTTTGTATTTTTAGTTGAGATGGGGTTTCACCATTTTGGCCAGGCTGATCTTGAACTCCCAACCTCAGGTGATCTGCCCGCCTCGGCCTCCCAAAGTGCTGGGATTACAGGCGTGGGCCACCGCATCCAGCCAGTAGTTTACTAATGTTGACCTATGTAGCAAGATTCAAATCCAGATAATTGCAAATCTCATGTCTCAGTCCTCACCATGGTCAAAACAAATTAATACCTCTTAATGATTCCATGTGGGGGTTTGCCAGGAGAAAATATTGAAGCTATAGACTGTTTCAGTTTCTCCTTGTCATTGTCTCTGTTCTGAGTTGCTTCTGCTTGCTGTTTACACACAGGTTATTTTACACTGCAGGCTTTCTCTGTATATTGGTCTCTATCTGGAATATTCTTCCTTCTGCCACCTGCCCAATGAACTCACTCCAGGAACACCTGTGCGAGGCTTAGATACAACTACAAGTGACAGGAAAAAGTAAAACAACACTGGCTTACACAAGATAGTATAGTTCATTCTGCTCTCACGTCAAAGCCCAGGTTTCATTATGAGGATTCTGCCTGCTGAAACCCAGGCTGCTCCTACCAACCACTCCTTCCTATTTAGGTGAGGCCCTCATCCTTAAAGTCAAAGGCAGCATTTCTGCTCATTGTGGTCAGATGGAAGAAGAGATTGAGAAGAAGAGGACAGACCAACTATCTCTTTCTTTCTTTTTTTTTTTTTTTTTTTTTAAATTTAGAGACAGGGTCTTGCTATGTTGCCCAGCCTGGAGTGCAGTGGCTATTCACAGGCACGATCCCACTATGGATCACCACGGGAGTTTTGACCTGCTCCGTTTCCGACCTGGGCCAGTTCACCTCTCCTTAGGCAACCTGGTGGTCTCCTGCTCCCGGGAGGTCACCGTATTGATGCCGAACTTGGTTTTGGACACCTGATCGGCATAGCGTACTACAGCCCAGAACTCCTGGGCTCAAACAATTCTCCCACCTCAGCCTCTCGAGTAGCTGGGACTACAGGCACGCACCACCACGTCTGGCCCAACTATATGTTAAAGAAGGTAGACATCCGTCTGGCTCAAGATTTTATTATTATGGAAGAATAGCATAATGGGCACTCTTCTACGAACTGGTCCCCTAATGTCTCCTCCAACTATCTTGGAAAACTCAGCAACATAATTTTTCCTGTAGCCACGATATCCTGTATTACCATACTTCTGTTAAATCACCCACACACGTTATTTTGCTTCTTTTTTCTATTGTTTATTTTGTTTTTAACAGATATCACTTGCCAGATTGTATTTTAGGTTCCTCAAGGACTGGGACCACATCTTATTTGTCTCTGTGTCCCTGGTAGTCACCAAGTAATGAGGAGTTAATGATTGTGATTATTATTATTTTTAAAGATAGGATTTCACCATGATGGCCAGGCTGGTCTTGAACTCCTGACCTCAGGTGATCCACCCACCTCAGCCTCCCAAAGTGCTAGGATTACAGGCGTGAGCCACTGCACCTGATGAGTTAATGATTATTAAATGAAAGAATGAATAAAAGTAAGCATTTGAATGCAAGTCCTAAGAAAGGAGATTTACTTATGAACTTTTAGAGCGTATCCACCTCAGCTTTTCAGCTTAATCTAGACTCTTCTTGTTGAAACATTAAGCATTAGTTGCTTAACCAAGCAACTAGAAATCTTTTATCTTATAGGCTAATTGATGTTTGAGTTAATTTTACTTTTCTGTGTATGTATCTTGACATTGCCCCACCCCCACTTTTTTTTTGTGATGGAGTTTCACTCTTGTTGCCCAGGCTGGAGTGCAATGGCGCCATCTGGGCTCACTGCAACCTCTGCCTTCAGGGTTCAAACAATTCTCCTGTCTCTGTCTCCTGAGTAGCTGGGATTACAGGCATCCGCCACCATGCCCAGCTATTTTTTTAGTAGAGATGGGTTTCTCCATGTTGGTCAGGCTGGTCTCGAACTCTCAACCTCAGGTGATTCGCCCTCCTCAGCCTCCCAAAGTGCTGGAATTACAGGTGTGAGCCACCATGCCTGGCCAGCCAGTAGTTTGTATTTTTGAGACAGAATCTCACTCTGCTGCTCAGGCTGAAATGCAGTGGTGCAGTCTCAGCTCACTGCAACCTCTGCCTCCTGGGTTCAAGCAATTCTACTCCCTCAGCCTCCCGAATAGCTGGGATTACAGGCGTGCTCCCACGCCAAGCTAATTTTTGTATTTTTAGTAGAGATGAGGTTTCACCATGTTTGCCAGGCTGGTCTCAAACTCCTGGCCTCAAGTGACCCACCCGCTTTGGCCTCCCAAAGTGTTGGGATTACAGGTGTGAGCCACTGTGCCTGGCCTGACATTGCCTTTTTATAAGGATATCAGGCATTGGATTTAAGGCCCAGCTTACTCCATTAAGATCTCATCTTAACTAATTACATCTGCAAAATCCCTACTTCCAAAAACGGCCACCTTCTGACCTACCAGGTGGACATGAACTGGGGGTAGGAGCACTATTCAACCCAGGATAACTCATATATATGTGGTTGAGTAGTAGGCTGATTGGCAAAGAGTTTAGAACCTTAAAGAATCTTATAATCAAAATGCAAGTTTTCAGCCTTTCTGGTTTGTTTTTATTCTGCAAAATCACCCCTATCTTTTTGGTGGATGTGTTAGCTCCAGCATTTTAGGAAAGTATTTTAATGTTTAACAATATGTTTTGAGCATATCTAATATAATATCTTTTTTTACTGTTGTTTTATTTTGTTTTGAGACAGAGTTTGGCTCTTGTTGCCCAGGCTGGAGTGCAATGGCATGATCTCAGTTTACCGCAACCTCGGCGGGTTCTAGCGATTCTCCTGCCTCAGCCTCCCAAGTAGCTGGGATCACAGGCATGCACCACCACGCTCGGCTAATTTTGTATTTTTAGTAGAGATGGGGTTTCTCCATGCTGGTCAGGCTGGTCTTGAACCCCTGACCTCAGGTGAGCCACCTGCCTCGGCCTCCCAAAGTGCTGGGATTATAGGTGTGAGCCACTGTGCCTGGCCTAATATCATACTTTAATATAGAAAACTTTACAAGTCACAAGGGACAATTTGAAATGTAGCTATAGTTTGTGTAAAAAGAACATTACCGACACATTATGTTTACTGCATACACAGTTTGTTTATAAGATTTAAGTGCCTATCCTGCTTGTTATACTTCATAACATGTCCCTCACATGAGCAAATATGAACAACAAAAATACTATCAAATGCATGATTCTGTCTTGAGGTGTTACTTACCTGTGTTCTCCTTGAAACATAAGATTAGAAATGCAATTATTTGGCAAGGGAAACATATCGGGAGACATCCAATAGCAGGAATAATTTTTAAAAATGTATTTGCAAGATTGCAGACAGAAGCTTGTATTCCTCTGTAGTTCCTTGGAGAACATTGCAAAACAGGACACTTGATTTTATCAGGCGATGCACATCCCCAAGCATTTCCCCCAGGGCTATGATCATCATAGCTGCAACCCTGAGGGATAATGATGTTTCATATTCCAGCAGGTAATGTGCCTGCTTAGCTCTCCATTGCTCAGGACTGCGGAAGAATACTAGTCCTTAGGGAGCCCAGAGTTTTAGATTTTAGCTATCCGAATTTTATTTATTTATTTATTTATTTTTTGAGATAGAGTCCTGCCCTGTTGCCCAAGCTGGAGGGCTGGAGTACAGTGGCACGATCTCGGCTCACTGCATCCTTCGCCTCCCGGTTTCAAACAATTCTTGTGCCAAAGCCTCCCAAGTAGCTGGGACTACAGGTGCCTGCCACCACGCCTGGCTAATTTTTTGCATTTCAATGGAAAAGGTGTTTCACCATGTTTACCAGGCTGGTCTCAAACTCCTGGGATCAGGCAATTCACATTTTTAACATTAAGAATATCTTCCCTTACCCCACTACACATTAGCCCATCAGCCCACATTCTTGTTCCTCTTCCTTGTGAAACTTGCCCAATTGTACCAAAGCCTTTTTTTTATTTTTGAGATGGAGTCTTGCTCAGTTACCCAGGCTGGAGTGCAGTGGCACGATCTCGGCTCACTGAAACCTCCGCCTCCCGGGTTCAAGCGATTCTGCCTCAGCCTCCTGAGTAGCTGGGACTACAGGCACAGGCCACCATGCCTGGATAATTGTTGTATTTTTTAGTAGAGACAGGGTTTCACCATATTGGTCAGGCTGGTCTCAAACTCCCGACCTTGTGATCTGCCTGCCTCGGCCTCCCAAAGTGCTGGGATTATAGGCAAGCCACCGAGCCTAGTGGATTTTTTTTTTTTCTTTTTTTTTTCGAGACAGAATCTCATTCTTGTCATCCAGGCTGGAGTACAGTGGTGATCTTGCCTCAAGTGATCCTCCTGCCTCAGTCTCCCTAAGTGCTGGGATTACAGCCATGAGCCACCACGCCCCAAAGACGTATTTTGGTTTTTTGTATGTTTTTAAATAAATGTAGAAACTGATCCTCTGCTCTTAAAGCTTGAAACGTATATTCGTCTTATCTGAGTTCTTTCCTCAGTGAACTTACCCTCAGGCCTCCCAGACAGGATCAAGGGACTAAAACTCCTCTTCCTTACCCCTCCCCGGTTTCTGTTTTCCTATGCATAACTATATTCCTTCCCTGTTATATAAAGCCCTGATTTTAGCTGGTTGGAGATGGATTTGACTCATCTCCCATTTCCTCAGCTGATGTTACCAGAATAAAGCCTTCTTCCCTGGCAGTACTCATCTCAATGCCTGGCTTTCTGTGCTGTGGACCTAGATAGACAAAACCCCTGCTGTTTTGGTAATACTTGCTTCACTCTTTTCCATAACACTTCCACTGTCGGACACACCTAGAGTTATATATTCAAAAGTGTGTCATTTATCTCCAGAAGATGTTCCGTGGCTCTAAAACAGTGACTAACATACAGTTACAACACGTTCTCAATATCATTTCATTCGAGGTCTTGTTACATTGTTGAGAACAAAAAATTGCATCGGTCAGGGTTACTCTCTGTGTGGAGTCTACACTTTCTCCCGTCTGTGTGCGGCTCCCACATCTCAAAGTCATGCACTTGGTGAACTGGCGTTCCTACATGCTCGCAGTCTGAGTGTGTGTGGGTGCATGAGCGTGCTCTGTGATGGGATGGCATCCAGGACAGGCCTGGTTCCCAACTTACATACGCCCTGGGTTGCTGAGAAGGGCCTTGACCACACAGGACTCTTAGCTGGAATAAGTGAATTGAAAAATAATTGAATGAATGAATACAGTGACTGTAAAAATAAAAATCTGTAAAGTAGATGATAATCATACAAATACCCAACAATAAATGATGTGATCTTAAAGTGCGCCGAGAGCTCACCATATATTTTTTTTCTTTTTCAATCAAAGATTCTTGTTCCTAGACCATATTTTTTTATTGCTTGTTGAGCTCCGTGGTGGGAGGAGGTGCTCCTGACAATTTTCACTTTGCAAACATTTGCTCCTTGATTTAATCCACTGCCACTACTAGGACCACTGTCACTCACACTCACTGATTCACCATAAATTGGATCAGTTATCTTGTTTTTATTATTCTTTCTTAAATATATGTATAACTCACATCTATTTCGACATTAAATATTAGAAGTGTTTGGGTCTTGGCTGGGTGCGGTGCCTCCCGCCTGTAATCCCACCACTTTGAGAGGCTGAGGCGGGTGGATCATCTGAGGTCTGGAGTTCGAGACCAGCCTAGCTAACATGATGAAACCCCATCTCTACTAAAAATACAAAAATTAGCCGGGTGTGGTGGTGGCCACCTATAATCCTAGCTACTCAAGAGGCTGAGGCAGGAGAATCGCTTGAACCTGAGAGGCGGAAGTTGCAGTGAGCCGAGATTGCGCCACTGCACTCCAGCCTGGGCAACGGAGCAAGACACCGTCTCAAAAAAAAGAAAGAAAAAAAAAAGTGTTTGGGTCTTTTCTGACCAGAAACATGCTGTGGGAAATTAACTCCTGTTTATATCAATTAGCCTATGATCAAATTAGTTTCATTACACGTTATTTTACTTAAAGTCCTAGTTACTGAGAATCTATTGATGTTAAGTGAGGACTTACTATACAGAAAACAACATGGTTTTATCTATGCAAATGGAATCTTGAGACTACTAAATAAAGTGTTGTGAATGAGAGAAATTAACAATCAGTATAAAAACAAGTCTACAATCCAAAATATCTAGGCCTAACAAGGAATGAAGACCTGGGGACTGTGATTTGGGTATTTTTTTGTAGAATGGATTTATTGTGGTCTATCCAAGGAAAATTTAAAAAATGATCCTCTGAGTCTTTAATTTGTTATTTATTTATTTATTTAGACACAGTTTCACTCTGTTGCCCAAGCTAGAGTGCAGTGGCACAATCTTGGCACTGCAACCTCTGCCTTCGGGGTTGAAGCAGATTCTTGTGCCTCAGCATCCCAAGTAGCTGGAATTACAGTCATGTGTGTCACCACACCCAGCTAATTTTTGTATTATTAAAAGAGATGGTTTTGCCATGTTGGTCAGGCTGGTCTTTTTCTTTTTTTAGATGAAGTCTTACTCTGTCACCCAGGCTGGAGTGCAGTAGTGCAATATCAGCTCACTGCAATATCTGCCTCCCAGTTTCAAGTGATTCTCCTGGCTCAGCCTCCCCAGTAGCTGAGACTTACAGGTTCCTGCCACCATGCCTGGCTATTTTGTATTTTCAGTAGAGATGAGGTTTCACCATGTTGTCAAGTGATCCACCCACCTACACCTCCTAAAGTGCTGGGATTACAAGCATGAGCCACAATGTCTGACCGCTTTCAATCATTATTTTTTGAAGCTGAATAATAATGGTTTCTTACAATCTGCTTACGACTTCTGTGACGTTGGGAGTTTTGTTTGTTTATTCTTGAAAAAAACAAAAACAAGAAAACCCTGGGTCTTTATTGCTACATTCAATTAAAATCCTTATCCATACTACTGAACAAGATCAAGCTCTGCAGTGCTTTTCAAGCATGGCTGCACATGACTATCAGTGGTGAGCCCCCAGAGTCTAATGGCAGAGCTCCACTTCTGCATCACTCCTGGGGAGGACACCAGGAGGGTCCGACATCTTTACTTTTTAAATTTTATTTATTTATTTATTTAATTTTTTTTTTTTTTTTTTTTTTTTGAGACAGAGTCGCGTTTTGTCGCCAGGCGCCAGGCTGGAGTGCAGTGGCACGATCTCGGCTCACTGCAAACTCCGCCACCCAGGTTCAAGCAATTCTCCTGCCTCAGCCTCCCGAGCAGCTAGGACTACAGGCATGCACCACCACACCCAGCTAATTTTTTTATTTTTTAGTAGAGACAGGGTTTCACCATGTTGGCCAGGTTGGTCTCGATCTCTTGACCTTGTGATCCGCCCGCCTTGGCCTCCCAAAGTGCTGGGATTACAGGCGTGAGCCACGGAGCCTGGCCATCTTTACTTTTTTTTTTAAAAAAACTTTCCCCCTCTGCCCCCTACCCCTCCCATAGGCTCTCTTCTTATTGAGGCAAAATTCACATAACGTAAAATTCATGGCATCTTTACTTTTTACAAGCCTCTCAAGTGATTTGTACAGACAGGTTTGTAGACAACTCAGCTGAGTGCTCTTTATTTAACAACACATTGGGAACAGTTCTGGAAATAGCAGCTTGTGATGGTTAAGTTTATGTCTCAACTTGACTGAGCGAAACGAATGCCCAGATAGGTAGCAAAACACTATCTGTGGCTGTTTCTGCAAGGGTGTTTCCAGAAGAGATTAGCGTTTGAATCAGTAGACCTAGTGAAGAAGATCCACTCCCACCAATGTCGGCAGGTGTCATTCAACCCATTGAGGGCCTCCAGAGAACAAAATGTAGAGGGTAGAGAATCCCTCTTTCTTTCTTTCTTTCTTTTTTTTTTTTTTTTTTGAGACAGAGTCTTGCTAGGTCACCAGGCTGGAGTGCAATGGCACAATCTTGGCTCATCGCAACCTCCACCTCCCACGTTCAAGTGATTCTCCTGCCTCAGCCTCCCGAGCAGCTGGGATTATAGGCATGCGCCACCACAGCCAGCTAATTTTTGTGTTTTTAATAGAGAGGGGGTTTCACCATGTTGGTTAGGTTGGACTCAAACTCCTGACCTTGTGATCCGCCCGCCTCAGCCTCCCAAAGTACGGGGATTACAGGAGTGAGCCACCACGCCTGGCCTGAGAATCCCTCTTTCTGTCCATGAGCTAGGATTTCCACAGCTCCTGGTCTCAGGCCTTTAAACTTGGATTGAGTTACACCACTGGCTTTCCTGGTTTTCCTACTTGTAGACAGCAGATGGTGAGATTTCTCAGCCTCCACAAGCCTCCATGAGCCAATTCCCATAATAATAATAAATCTCTCTCTTTATTTATATGTAGGCATTTATTTATTTGCATATAGTCTCCATATACATTTATATATAGTCATGCGCTACATATAGATATTTCAGTCAATGACAGCTTATATACATGATGGTTATCCCAAAAGATTATAACACCTCTTCTAAGTTTAAATGTTTAGATACACGAATACTTACCATTGTGTTCCCATTGCCATGCTGTTCAGTCCAGTAACGTGCTGTATGTGTGCGTGTGGCCTAGGAGAAATAGACTATGCCATATAGCCTAGGTGTGTAGTACCCATATCATCTAGGTTTGTGTAAGTTCACTCTATGATTTTTCACACAATGGTGAAGTCCCCTCATCACACATTTCTCAATCATTAAGTGACACATAGCTATATATAAAATTGGTTCTATTTCTTTGGAGAATCTTCACTAATACAGAGCTCCTCTCCTGAATTTGCCTTATTTTACTTTTAAACAAAAGAAGTAGAATAATTCTTACCAGATCCATATTTCCTTCTCCATCAATGTTTGCAGTGCTGTGGAAATTAAGATAATCTTAATTGATAAATTAGACTTCTTTTTTTGTTGTTGTTTTTTTTTTTTTGAGACGGAGTTTCGCTCTTGTTGCCCAGGCTGGAGTGCAATGGTGCGATCTCGGCTCACCGCAACCTCCGCCTCCTGGGTTCAAGCAATTCTCCTGCCTCAGCCTCCCGAGTAGCTGGGACTACAGGCACGTGCCACCATGCCCGGCTAATTTTTGTATTTTTAGTAGAGACAGGGTTTCACCATGTTGACCAAGATGGTCTCGATCTCTTGACCTCATGATCCACCTGCCTCGGCCTCCCAAAGTGCTGGGATTACAGGCGTGAGCCACCGTGCCCGGCCTTTTGTTGTTGTTTTGAGATGGAGTCCCACCCTGTCACCCAGTCTGGAGTGCAGTGGTACAATGCCAGCTCACTGCAACCTCTGCCTCCTGGGTTCAAGTCTTCTGCCTCAGTCTCCCAAGTAGCTGGGATCACAGGTGCCTGCCAACACGCCTGAATAATTTTTCTGTTTTTAGTGGAGACGAGGTTTCACCATATTTACCAGGCTGGTCTTGAAATCCTGACCTCAGGTGATCTGCCTGCTTTGGCCTCCCGAAATGCTGAGATTACAGGCATGAGCCACTGCACCCAGCCAGATTTCTGTTATGTATCAGTCTATTCTCATGCTGCTATGAAGAAATACCTGAGACTGCATAATTTACAAAGAAAAGGGGTTTAATTGGCTCACAGTTCTGCATGGCTGGGGAGGCCTCAGGAAACTTACAATCATGACAGAAGGCATATTCTTCACAGAGCAGCAGGAGACAGAATGAGTGCCAGCAGGGGAAATGCCAGACACTTACAAAACCATCAGATCTCATGAGAACTCACTCACTGTCACAAGAACAGCATGGGGGAAACCACCCCATGATTCAATTACCTCCCACTGGGTCCCTCCCATGACACATAGGGATTATCAGATTACAATTTAAGATGGGATTTGGATGCGGACAGACAGCCAAACCATATCATTCCCCTCCTGGCCCCTCCAAATCTCATGTCCTCATATTTCAAAATACAATCATGCCCTCCCAACAGTCCTCTCAAATCTTAACTCATTCCAGCATTAACCCAAAAGTCCAAGTCCAAAGTCTCATCTGAGACAAGGCAAGTCTCTTCTGTCTATGAGCCTGTAAAAGCAAAAGCAACTTAGTTATTTCCTAGATACAATGAAGGTCCAGGCATTGTGTAAATACACCCATTCCAAATGGGAGAAATTGGCCAAATGAAGGTGCTACAGGCCCCAGTGCAAGTCAAAAATTCAATAGGGCAATCACTAAACCTTAAAGTTACAAAATGATCTCCTTTGACTCCATGTATCACATCCAGTTCAGGTTGATGCAAGAGGTGGGCTCCCGTGGCTTTGGGAATCTCTGCCCCTGTGGCTTTGCAGGGTACAGCCCCACTCCTGGCTGTTTTCAGGGGTGGTGTTTAGTGCCTGCAGCTTTCCCAGGTACATGGTACAAGCTATCAGTGTACCTACCATTTTGGGATTTCACAGATGGTGGCCCTCTTCTCACAGCTCCACTAAGCAGTGCCCCAGTGCGGACTCTGTATGGGGGCTCCAACCCACATTTCCCTTCCTCAATGCCTTAGCAGCGGCTCTCCACGAAGGCTCTACTCCTGCAGCAAACTTCTGCCTAGACATTCAGGCATTTCCATATATCCTCTGAAATCTAGGTAGAGATTCCTTCTCCATGAAGGCTCCACTCCTGCAGCAAACTTCTGCCTAGACATTCAGGCATTTCCATATATCCTCTGAAATCTAGGTAGAGAGTCCCAAACCTGAAGTCTTGACATCTGTGAACTCACAAGCTCAACATCACATGGAAGCCACCAAGGCATGGGGCTTGCACCCTCGGAAGCAATGGCCTGAACTGTACCTTGGCCCCTTTTAGCCACAGCTGGAGTTGAAGCATCTGGGATGCAGGGTACCATGTCCCAAGGGTGCACAGAGCAGGGGAACCTTGGACCCAGCCCTAGAAACCATTTTTTCCCTCCTAGACTTTCAGGCCTGAGATAGGAGGAGGGGCTGCTCTGAAGGTACCTGACATGCCCCAGAGACATTTTCCCCATTGTCTTGATGATTAACATTTGGCTCCTTGTTACTTATGCAAATTTGTGCAGCTGTTTTGAATTTCCCTTCAGAAAATGGAGTTTTCTTTTTTATTGCATGTCCAGCCTGGAAATTTTCCAAACTTTTAGGTTCTACTTTCTCTTGAACAGTTTGCTGCTTAGAAATTTCTTCCACTAGATACCCTAAATCATGTCTCTCAAATTCAAAGTTCCACAGATTTCTATGGCAGGGGCACAACACCAGCAGTCTCTTCACTAAAGTATAGGAAGTCACCTTTGCTCCAGTTCCCAACATGTTCCTCATCTCCATCTGAGGCCACCTCAGCCTGGACTCCATTGTCCATATCACTATCAGCATTTTGATCAAAACCATTCAACAAGTCTCTTGGAAGTTCCAAACTTTCCCGCATCTTCCTGTCTTCTTCTGAACCCTCCAAACTGTTTCAATTTCTGCCTGCTACCCTTTTAAAAAGAAAAGAGGTTTCTTTTTAAATTATCCAGGGATCTCTTTTTTTTCTTTTTTTTTTTTTTTGAGACGGAGTTTCGCTCTTGTTACCCAGGCTGGAGTGCAATGGCGCAATCTCGGCTCACCGCAACTTCTGCCTCCTGAGTTCAAGCAGTTCTCCTGCCTCAGCCTCCCGAGTAGCTGGGACTACAGGCACGTGCCACCATGCCCAGCTAATATTTGTTTTTTTTTTTTTTTTTGAGTCAGAGCCTCACTCCGTCACCAGGTGCCAGGCTGGAGGGCAGTGGTGTGACCTCGGCTCACTGCAACCTCTGCTGCCAGGGTTCAAGCAATTCTCCTGCCTCAGACTCCCGAATAGCTGGGACTACAGGCGCACACCACCACGCCCAGCTAATTTTTTTGTATTTTTAGCAGAGATGGGGTTTCACACCATGTTGATCAGGATGATCTCAGTCTCTTGACCTCGTGATCCACCCACCTCGGCCTCCCAAAGTGCTGGGATTAGAGGTCTCTTTTTAAATTACCCAGTCTTTAGTATTTTTTCATAGCAGCTTGAAAATGGACTAATACAGTGAATTGATACTGAGGAAGTGAGGCACTGCTATAAGGATACCCAGAAATGTGGAAGTGAAGCAACTTTGGAACTGGGTAGCAGGTTCCACATGGCTGAGAGGCCTCAGAAAACTTGCCATCATGCCAGAAGGTGCATTCTTCACAGGCTGGCAGGAGAGAAAATGAGTGCCAGCATAGGAAATGCCAGACGCCTATAAAACCATCAGATCTCAAGAGATCTCATTACTGTCAGAACAGCATGGGAGAAACTGCCCCCATGAGTCCCTCCCATGACATGTGGGGATTACGGGATTACAATTCAAGATGAGATTTAGGTGGGGACACAAGACAAACTATATCATGCTACATACGAGCGGAGGTTATAGCATAAGGCTTCTTTGTACATCTTTAAGAAAATAAGCCACCTGTCTTCTGTCATCTGTCTTCGATTTTCATCTGGCTGAATAACGTTGCTAAGCTGGTTTGAAGGCAGCGCCCAGCTCCAACTCTTCCCTCCCACTCCTTCACAGTTTATGAAGGCTCCATTTCCAAAATAAGTGTGGTCAGTGTACTTTGGGCCACTAGGTGGCAGGCCAGATCCACTTCATAACATTGCAACCTTACTCCTCACTGGCTGCAATTATTTTCCTTTTCAATCAATTTGTTATTAATAACAGTGTCACCTTTTTTTAAAACAAAAACCACAGAATTTTAACAATAGAGAAAAATATAAGAAGTAAGCATGTTCATTGTCAATTCTTCTTTTTAAATCTCTCCTCAAAGGAGGAGGATGCACTGTACATTTTCGCTGACTCCAGTGTCTTTTTCAGCATCTACGTGAAATACTAACATTTCTGTTTCAGATGCATATCTATATATATTTCTTCTGTTCTAAAAGTTAACAGTGGGCTGAGTGCAGTGGCTCACACCTGCAATCCGTGAGGATGACAATCCTTGGGAGGCCAAGGTGGGCAGATTACTTGAGGCCAGGAGTTTGAAACCAGCCTGGGCAATGTGGTAAAATGCCGCCTCTACTAAAAATACAAAAATTAGTTGGGTGTGGTGGTGCATTCTTGAAGTCCCAGCTCTCCGGAGGCTGAGGCAGGGAATTGCTTGAACCTGGGGGATGCAGGTTGCAGTGAGCTGAGATTGCACCACTGCACTCCAGCATGGGTGACAGAGCAGGACCCTGTCTAAAAAAGAGAAAAAAAGTAACAGTGATGCAGATACAAGAATGCAATTACTTAAGGAAACAGAAGAACCTAAAAAATAAAAATATAACATAGATTTGTCCCCTCATTTGTTTTGAGTAGAAAAAAATGAGAAGAGAAAGAACAAAGAAAGATTTGATTAATGTTTTAATCCTAAACATTTTTTACACCTTTGATGGTATTTGTGTTTATCATAAGATGAATTGGCACAAACAACTCACTTGAAGTTTTGACAGTATACTCACTTCAATCGAAAAAGAAGTATCAATTACAAATTCCATTAACCATCTCTGTTCTTAGAACTGAGTTTATTCTCACTCCCTCACTCTATAGATTGTTGTAAATTAACAAATAACTTCCTTATGCTAAGATGAATAGAGGAGGATGAGGCAGGAGAAGGAAAAGGAAGTCAGCATTTCTGGAACGTCTTTTCTCAAACATTCTTTGTTTATATGGGAGATTACGTATTTTCTGATGATAAAAAATGATTAGAAATTAGATTGGTATTGTCTTAAGCAGAAAACAGGCAAATAGAATGATAATACCAGAACCCTGTTGCCATAAAATATACATCTAAGTAATACTGTTTGTAATGTTTCAATTTACTAGAGGTTGTGCATGTAAGCAGTCCTCTGTTTATCTCCCCATCCTCCAGTGTCACACGTCAATTGTTCTCTCACTAATTAATCACAAACCACACTAGCCTTTCATTAGTTTCTTGAACGACATTAAATTCTTTCCTGTCTCAGGGGTGTGCACATACCTGGATTTTCCACTGAACTGCTCCTCTCTTCGCTCTGTATAGCCAGCTCCTTCTCATACTTTATCTTAACGTAAATATTACTAGAGGCAGAAGGCAGAGAAATCCTAGGCAGACAGGGATGGGTCCCTGGGAAAACCCCACCTTCAAGCCCAAAACAGCCTGAAAACCGTGAAGTTCAAGTCCTGTTTGCCTGCTGTCTTCTGATTGGTTCTTTCTGAATAATGCCTTTTAACCAATCGATTGTTGCCTTTTTCAATACTACCTACAGCCCATCCTGCCTGCCCAATCCTATTCCTATAAAGGCCCCAGTCTGTGGAGGGGAGACAGCTTGACTTCGGGGAGGAGAGAGCTTGATTTTGGGGAAGAGACCTCCTGACTTCGTGGGAAGATGACCTGCCTTTCCTGTCCCCTTTCCAGCTGCCCTCTTCATCGAGAACTGTTTTCATTGCTCAGTAAAATTCTCCACCCTTACCATTCTTCAATTGTCAAGCGTGACCTCATTCTTCTTGGATGCTGGACAAAAGCTTGGGACCCACTGAGTGCAGGTACCCAGAAAGGCTGTCACACTGGCCCTTTGCCCTGGCAAGTGAAGGGCAGCCTGCCCATTGGCAGGGACAGAGTCAGTGGCCAACTGAGCTACTACACACCACTGTTTGTCGGGCTGCAGATGGCGGAACTAAAAGAGCTAATTGGCACACTCACACTCCCTTTGGGCCTTCGGGATTGCGGGCACCCTTATCTGGGTGCCGCCATGTTCCCCTCAAGGCGACATGCCTGGTCTGGCCACGGGCTTCGCATGGAGCTTACTCCCACGTTGGTGCTCGGAGTCGCTGGCCAGATTCCTCACTCACTCGCTCATGTGCTCCCTCCTTCCAGGGGAAGAGCACAGTGGGTCAAGCAAATGGGGTGCCCTTCTGGGAGTCTGGCAAAGGGGCCTAGAAAAATCCTGCATCAATATTACCATCTCTGATCACCCAGTTACAGATGCTAGGGCCCCTCCACTGTTGCTGTCAATCTCAAACACTTTTTTGTTTCATTTACAGCACATATCGGAACTTGTATTATTTTTAGTTTGCTTTTTAACTTAAATTTTCTAATTTCTTTTATTAGAATATGGTTTCTATGAGGTCAGAGAATGTGTCTGTTTTTTATTCACTGAATAATTTCATTACTTAACAAATATGTGTCAGGCACCAGGCTGGCAGACACACACACAATATCTGTTAAACAACCATACCTCTCTAGAAGGAACCCTCCCTTTAAAGTTTTTCTATGTATAAATTGAGAAACTGGTAGGGTCCACATTCTTAGAACTTATTCTTAGCAGATAATTTAATTTGAATCTCAATGAGAATGAAATTTAATAGATATGACTATTAAGAAAGAGACAATCAGAGTCATATTTTTAAAAAGTACATTCATTGACCTAATGATTTATTATATGTGGGGCACATACCACGGAACCAGAAATATCTTGTCCAAAATAGCCTAATATACTTTAGTTCAACAAACAAATGAAGTGATACGTTGAAATTTAGTTGGTGAGATGAGACAAAGCCAGACCCCCAACTTTTTTTTTTTTTGACAGAGTCTTTGTCATGCAGGCTGTAGTGTGGTGTCGTGATCTCGGCTCGCTGCAACCTAAGCCTCCCAGGTTCAAGCGATTCTCCTGCCTCAGCCTTCTGAGTAGCTGGGATTACAGGCACATGCCACCATGCTCGACTAATTTTTGTATTTTTTAGTAGAGATGGGGTTTCGCCATATTGGTCAGGCTGCTCTTGAACTCCTGACCTCGTAATCTGCCCGCCTCGGCCTCCCAAAGTGCTGTGATTACAGGTGTGAGCCACTGCGCCAGGCCTAAACCAGCCCATTTGAGTCTAAATTTGTGAGATTTTTTTTATCCATAACATATGATTATAATGACTCTTTCACTTAGAGTTGTGTGAATCTGATCTAACCAAGGATAGCAATGGTTGAAGATGATGTTTATGGTCTCTGGGCTCTGGACTTTTCCAGTTCATCCAGCTGCTCGAGACTTCAAACTATGGAAGTGAGTCTTGGGTGCCCACCTCATTGTTAAGATGTTCATAAAGCTCAAGAATCCTAAAAAGCCGGACTAGGGGGATAACTTTCACCAAAGACTTTTCCTTTATCTTTTGTTGTATATGATCACTTAATCGTTTTAGCTTCATGTAACAAATAAGATGAGAAAATATTTATACAATATCACAAGATGAGGCTTCTAATGCGCCAGTGGCCGAGAATGGGGAAAAGAAAGACAGATGAAGTCTCCAAAGTAAGAAAATCTATTACATAGCGAACAATGTTGTATAATTCATCTCTAGGAGCACAGGTTCTAATAAACCCAGGTACCATGAAGATGAAGGAGAATTGCTTCTGTCTAGGCAAACGTGTGACTAGAGGTGTGACTTGCTCTCTGTGGATGATACCAATTTGGTGCCAGCATTTCTTTTCTTTCTTTCTTTATTTTTTGAGAGAGAGTCTCACTCTGTTTCCCAGGCTGGAGTGCAGTGGCACAATCTCAGCTCACTGTAACCTCTACCTCTTGGGTTCAAGAAATTCTCCTGCTTCAGCCTCCTAAGTAGCTGGGATTACAGGCACCCACTACCACACCCAGCTAATTTTTGTATTTTTAGCAGAGACTGGAGTTGACCATGTTGGTCAGGCTGGACTCAAACTCCTGACCTGAGGTGATTCGCCTGCCTCGGCCTCCCAAAGTGTACAGGCGTGAGCCACCACACCTGGCCATATCTTCTCTTTCTTCAAACATTTTGCCCAATGCTAAATTTTCTTGCTTGGTTTTACCACAGTAATTTGCTCTAGAAGAAAATTACCACAGGTGGACTGTCAAGGTGTTCTGGGATCTTCCTTTCTCCCTCCCTCCCTCCCTCCTCCCTTCCTTCCTTCCTTCCTTCCTTCCTTCCTTCCTTCCTTCCTTCCTTCCTTCCTTCCTTCCTTCCTTCCTTCCTTCCTTCCTTCCTTCCTTCCTTCCTTCCTTCCTTCCTTCCTCTCTTTCTTTCTCTTTCTTTCTCTCTCTCTTTCCCTCCCTCCCTCCCTCCCTCCCTTCCTGCCTTCCTGACAGAGTCTTACTTTGTCACTCAGGCTGGAGTGCAGTGGCATGATCTCAGCTCTCTACAGCCTCGACCTCCCAGGCTCAAACTACCTTCCTGCCTCAGCACCCCAGGTAGCTGGGATCACAGCTGCGCACCATTACGCCAGGCTAATATTTGTATCTTTTGTAGGGACAGGGTTTTACCATGTTTCCCAGGCTGGCCTCTAACTCCTGAGCTCAAACGATCTGCCCGCCTCAGCCTCCCAAAGCACTGGGATTACAGGCTGAGCCACCGTGCCCATCCTCATTTCTACCTTTTACATGTCTTTTTTTTTCCTTTGCTTTTATTGTTCATCCTCATGCCATGATCTTATTCTGACCATGATGAGATCAGTAGAAAAGATCTTCAATTATGTTCTTTGTACACAGTGACTAATGTAGAGGCAAGAGTTTTTATAGTATTCGAATTTCTGCTACAAAAATAATTTCAATATAAATAATATAGACACAATAGCTTAATGAACTACCATGTGCCCATCACCCAGCTTCAAGTACAGATTCACTCCCCAATCAAGGTGAGTTTGAAATATCAGACATCATATGATTTCATTGGTCGGTACATTTCCCTGATTCTTAAGTACATTTAAGTTAGTATGTTTTCTATTTTTAAGTGAATTATACAGGGATTCACTATGGTGACTAGTTACAGCTTTTACCTTTGCTGTTGTGATCGTTTTTATTGCTTGCATGAATTGTGTCATTTGTCTTTTAAGATTTTCCACAGTCTTGATTTTGCTGATTGCATCCCCGTATGTTGTTCAACATGTTTTTCTTTTTGCTATATATCCTGTGTATTGACAGCAAGGTAGATACCTGATAACATTCGGGTTGAATTCATTTTATGAAGGGAAAAAAGCCCTTCTATTTCATAATAAGAGTTGTGTGGTTACATTCAGAGGCATTTACTATCCAGTGTCTCTTTTACGTAATGTCAGCAGCAACTGATGATCATTAACTAGGTCCCTTAATTCATGACACAAAATGATGAAAGTGGAATCCAGTCATTCCCTATTTATTTATTGGCTGAAGTACTTCCGTAAATAGTGAGTTCACCTCAATTATTAGGTTATTCTTTGTTACAGTTTGTGTAAGAAATAGTTTGCAGGAAAAGTACTTGATTCTTTAGCAGCTTTCTAACTAATGAATAAACTCGGGAGGGGAGGGATCTTTTACCTTTTTTTTTTTTTTTTTGAGACAGAATCTCCCTCTGTCGCCAGGCTGCAGTGCAATGGTGCGATCTCGGCTCACTGCAATCTCCGACTCCTGGATTCAGACGATTCTCCTGCCACCGCCTCCCGAGTAACTGGGATTGCAGGTGTGCGCCACCATGCCTGGCTAATTTTTGTATTTTTAGTAGAGACAGCGTTTCACCATGTTGGCCAGGATGGCCTCTATCTCCTGATCTCGTGATCCACCCGCCTTGGCCTCCCAAAGTGTTGGGATTATAGGCCTGAGCCACCGTGCCTGGCCCCAGATTTTTTATTTCCATAAAATAAATTCAGACTTATAGAAAAAGTTGTGAGAAAGGGACAAAGAATGTGTAGATAGCTAGTTTTGACTCAGATTTCTTAAAAGTTAATGTGCTACATTTGCTTTATGTAATCTTTCTTGGTTACGTTTCAAAGAGAAGGCTTCTAGGTCCTTGAGAAAGACATTAGTGATTTATAAAACTGGCAAGAGGTTGGAAAACATTTACACCTCAATGTGGCAGAGAAATAATTTATAATTGCAAGTTTTCTAAAGTAAATACTGTAAGAAAAGGGAGGTCAGGGAACTATATTTAGGAAGGAAATTGTCTAAAATTTTAGGATCAGGAGACAGTTAAGGCTGATCTTGGATAGTATGTGTGTCTGTATGTATATTTGTGTATATGTGTGTATATATATGCATATATGTATATGTACACATTCACATATATAATTGATATTTTTGTACTATTTACTGAAGCACTTTGCCGACATGATATTCTCTTAACCTCTCAGTATGTAAGTATTTCCGCAAAAACCTGCTTACTTCTAAAAGTTCTTCGTCTGGTGTTGGAAAGCTGGTTTTCTGGACATCACAATCTGAGTTGCTGATTTGTTATAGGTCATTTGATTCCTCTTGTTGGACTGGAGAAACTTCTCCCGTAATTGACTGGATTTGTTTGCTACTGTTCTTGCTGTGGTTTTTTTTTTTTTTTCACCAATGAGAAGGGTAACTTTCTTGCAGCTTCTAGTCAAACAAGAGCAACATGAGAAAAATGGGACATATGTGCTGATTTTAATTTTTCATTCAACACTTCGTTTTGATTTGTCCTCTGTGGTGTTGACCATGATATTTACAGTGGCGTTTGGATTGTCAATGTCATGCTGATTTCATTTTACCAGTGTGGGATACATTTATAATTTTACTTTTCATAGTGACTTGAACAAAATCATTAATAAATATTATCCAAAACACATTCCACAAAGTCATCTTCACTTGTATCAACCTCCAGGTTGGACATAAACCGGAAAATATTTTCAATCCCTTCTCTCCCCCAAAATCCAAAATAGTTATCTGCTCTACCATCCGGTTGATAGTGAAATACTCAAAAATAAATGGAAGATATGGGAGTGCAGATATCTCTTCAACATATTGATTTCAATTCCTTTGGATATATACCCAGAAGTGAGATTGCTGGGATCATATAGTAATTCTATTTTTAGTTTTTTTAATACAAAAATTAACTCCAGACTATTTTTAGTTTTTTGAGGAGCCTTCATACTGCCTTCTACAAATGGCTATGCTACTTCACAATTGCAACAACGTGTAAAGTGTTCCCTTTTCTCCACAGCCTCACTAATACTTATCTTTGTTTTTGTTTTTTTTTAATAATAGCCAGTCTAATAGGTGTGAAGTGATATCTTATTGTGGTTTTAACTTGCATCTCCCTGATGATTAGTGATGTGGAGCATGTTTTCACATCCCGTTGTCCACCTGCATGGCTTCTTTTGCAGCATTATTTACAACAGCCAATATATGGAAGCGATCTAAGTGTGCATCGATAGATGAATGAGTTTTTAAAATGTGGTCATCTATGGCCAGGCGTGGTGGCTCACATCTGTAATCCCAGCACTTTGGGAGGCCGAGGCAGGCAAATCACCTGAGTTCAGAAGTTCAAGACCAGCTTGGCCAACATGGCAAAACCTCATCTCTACTGAAAATACAAAAATTAGCTGGTTGTAGTGGCAGGCGCCTATAATCCCAGTTCTCATGAGGCAGGAGAATCACTTGAACCCAAGGCGGAGGTTGCAGTGAGCCTAGATTGCGTCACTGCACTCCAGCACTCCAGCCTGGGCAAGAGTGAGACTCTGTCTCAAAAAAAAAAAAAAAAAAACAAAACCAGAAAGATATGGAACAATGTGAAAAATCTGGCTATTGTTATTTACCTTATCACTGCTTAAAACTGTCTAATAACAATTTTTCAGAATGAGACATTTAACTAGGAGAAGGAGTATGCAAATAAAGGTGTTATAATGTGAAATATTAATCTTATTCGGGATTCGCATTGGGAGAGGTTTGAGAATCTAGAGTAAAGAGGATCAAATATAGATTGATTTCAAAATACAATAATATGTTTATTTTTAATAAATATAACGAATTAATAAATTGCTGCATGTATTCGGGACTAAAACTTCATGCCTCATGCAAGATTTTCAAATGGCTTCACTGCTACAGCTGTCTATGTGGTTAGAAACTGTTCAGTGGTGAGCAGTTCGTGGGCTTCAGGTTTCTCTTTCTGAAATGGCCCAAGGATAGTGGTAAATAGGTCACTTCTTGTTGGTCACGAGCTCAGGTGATATTTTTAAGGATCAGTAATGTGGTTCTGAAGCACCTTGCAGGGATTTAGAAAAAAATGTCTGTGTCATAAAACTCTGTGTCCTGTGATTTTGTTGTTGAAACTGGAGCATAAAAGAAAAGAGAGAGAGAAGACGACAAGCAAATGCGTAAACAGAGCTCAGGGAACAGCTTCAGGACAGGGAACTGGAGATCAGTCATTAAATCAGTCACTACCCACCAGGCTCAAGGCCTTGAAAAGTACCATTTGTGACCAATACACTCATTCACTCAATTTCAGTCCGTGTCTGAGGTATCAAGCTCTAGAAATCAGAAATAAAGCCAGAACCAAAGGAAAAAGTTCTCATTTCCAATAAACTCAGTTATTGTTGACACTTCATTGCTGGGCACGGCAGCTCACTCCTGTAATCCCAGCACTTTGGGAGGCCGAGGTGGGGGGGATCACCTGAGGTCAGGAGTTCGAGACCAGCCTGAGCAACATGGAGAAACCCCATCTCTACTGAAAATACAAAATTAGCCAGGCATGGTGGTGTGTGCCTGTAATCTCAGCTACTCGGGAGGTGGAGGCAGGAGAATCACCTGAACCAGAGAGGCAGAGGTTGCAATGAGCAGAGATCATGCCACTGCACTCTAGCTTGGGCAACAAAAGTGAAACACCACCTCAAAAACATCAACAACAACCACAACTACAAACACACACACACAAAAACTTCATTGAAGAAATCATGCTCTTATCATAGAGTGGTAATGCAGTATTGATTTAATTTTAAATATGTCCTATATTGATGGTTAATATTTATTGGTGTTTACCATATGCCAGGCTTTGTATAAAGCACTTGCATGTATTAGTTCAAATAATCATTGTTATAATGCAGCAAGACAGAAACATTACTATCTACATTTTATATATGAGGACATTGAGGATTATCAATTAATGGGCTCAATTTCTACTGGGTGTGGTGGCTCACACCAGTAATCCCAGCACTTTGGGAGGTCGAGATGGGTGGATTACTTGAGGTCAGGAGTTCAAGACCAGCCTGGCCAACATGACGAAACCCCATCTCTACAAAAAATACAAAAATTAGCAGGGCATGGTGACACGTGCCTATAATCCTAGCTACTCGGGAGGCTGTGGCAGGACAATCACTTGAACCCTGTAAGTGGAGGTTGCAGTGAGCCAAGATTGTGCCACTGCACTCCAGCCTGGGTGACACAGCAAGACTCCATCCCCCAACCCCTAAAAAAATGCTTGATTCTACCTAGCTAGGAATTGGAACAACTAATAGTCTAAGAAAGGTTTATCCCATTTCAGAAAGATAAGCTTGCAGAAAGACAGTATATAAATATATGAAAATCTGGTTTATTTTTAGCTCAATTTTTCCAGTAATTTTTAAGTCTCTGAATTTAGCTATATAAATAAGCCTGTAGATACTAATGTATATTGATTATTTAATCGTTAATTTCTGTACATGTACTTGTCTTTCTGTGTACTGTCTACCTGTCCTCATTGAGTAAAAACACAGATCACAATGTATGATTAAACTAGACATGCCAGCTTCCACGACAGTCACACTATCTCTTTTTAAAAAATGGTACATGACTATTGTTCTTCATGGCACGGAAAACAATATTGTGTTGAAAACAATTCGGGTAATGATTAGTATGTTTTTTCTGCTTGACACGAATAAATTTCTTAAGATTTTATTTTTATGTGTGTTTTATTGTGTGAAATGAGTTATATTTAAAAATATTTTCTTTCTTTCTTTTTTTTTTAGATACACTCTGTTGCCCAGGCTGGAGTTCAATGGTGTGATTTTGGCTCTCTGCAACCTCCACCTTCTGGGTTCAAGTGATTCTCCTGCCTCAGCCTCCCAAGTACCTGGCATTACAGGTGCCTGCCACCACACCCAGCTAATTTTTGTATTTTTAGTAGAGATGGGGTTTCACCATGTTGTCTAGGCTGGTCTTGAACTCCTGACTTCAGGTGATCTGCTCGCCTTGGCCTCCCAAAGTGTTGGGATTACAGGTGTGAACCACCATTCCTGGCCATAAATTTACTTTCTGATTGATGAGTGCATGCTTTTTCTTTGAACCACAAGCTTATATAGAACATCATTACCATTCTGTTACAATAGAGATTTTAACATGTTCACACTTGAAAAAAAACAATTTTGAGTTCCATTTGTATCCATAATTATGTCAGGTATAAACTCATATACAATAAGTTTATGTGACTTATATATGACTGATAATGTGTACTCTATTATTCTACCCATAAACAAAGTAAATTTATTTCCAAGTATGGAGTCATTGGCGTCAGCCAACCTGTGGGAGAGATTCTAAATTAGGCTTAAGAGGGGACAGGGGAGTTGCTAACATCCCTTATAGTAAACAACTGAGGCAGTCTTTGATTCTGCCACATCATGAGGATTTTATATATAAGATATTTCATGAAAGAAAAAGAAATAGTAAAACTGTACCAAAGGAGAAAGAGTATTGAATTGGAAACAAAGAAGACATAAGGAACAATAACAGTTAACAATACTTTCTTCTCAATACCTATGAAAACCTTCTGATGAGGGTACTTTCATCCCCTTCATTTTACAGATGATGAAAAAGCAGATTAGGGAATTCAACTGGACAAAATTATAAATATAATAAATGATACAACTCAAACTAATATCGTGCATTATCTGGTATCAAACTTGTGCCCTTAATCATAATATCAAAATGCTTCCAAGAAAATTAAATATGGGGTTTCCAACCAGCAGATAAACTCTTGGGGAAATAGTCACCGATTTAAAAAAGAATTTACTGAGAAGCAACTTTGAACAAACTTGACAAAAAAAGGATGAAATTATTTCATACTTAATTTTCTACAAAGAAAAAAATCATGTGTCTCACATTTATCACACATACGCAGTGAGAAGGTGTGCTGGAAGCTGTAGCAGTGCCTTTCACACAGGAAAGGACCCTTACTCTGAACTCTGCTAAGCAGAAGGGTGGGAGTGCCTCATGATGGCTCATAATGAATTTCTTGACCCAGTGACTTCCTTTGTGGTTTCATCGGAGTTCACAGGAGTTGCCAACCCTCTAGCTTTATGGTTTTCAGCTCTAACAAAGTGAGGAGCATAGAAGTCCTTTTGTTGGCTTGAAGACCAACTGTTAGGATCACGTGTTGCACATGCCTTGTCTGTCACGCTCAGATTTCCTAGGTATTCGACTTCTGTACTGAGTCTCTGTTTTTATTTCATCCTGGTGCGTTAGGCTGTCAACCTAGAAGGAAACATTTACGTCTCCTCAAACTCTCTCTCTTCAGTCCTTGTCAATTCCTAAAGTAGTGATAATTTTCTGTTTTTTTTTTTTTTTAAAGGGAGCTGTTATGAGTTGTGCTGGAAACCAAGAAAGGATGAGCAAAGAAAAAAGTTCCCCTGAGTCATTTGACCCCAAACATTTTGGCATACACAAAGGCTCCAGAACCCTTTCAGTATATGTATTATTTGCTGTTAAAGATCCTGCCCCTTGGTTTGGGTTCTGTAGCTAGACAAAGAGAAAGTTAAGAACATCTGCTTCTGTGTCACATTGTCCCAAACTTTTCTACTTGACCTGGATAGAACTTGGGTATTAATTTATCTGTTACCTTTTTTTTCTTTCTTTTTCTTTTCTTTCTTTTTTTTTTTTTTTACCTGACAGAAGTACTTAGTATCAGTTACCTTTTAAAACACATTTAAAAATTTACATTTGCAACACCCCTTTGATTATAACTTCAGTGTATGTTGAGGTGAGTCAGTGCAAAGCGGTTTCAAAGTCACATAATACTTAACAAAGGGATAGCATAATTAAGGTCTTGGTTCTGTGAAGCTAGAGAAGATCTCGACCAGGAGAAAGTCTCAGGCATTTAAGTCCATGTTTTCTGGTTAAGGAAAGGATAGTTGAAAGCAGTCACAAGTGTCGTGTTTCATTCATTTACCATTATTATCAACAACTTATTTAACGTAGTAATAATTTTGTAGTTGGGATTTCTAAAGTCCCATAAACTGGAGCTAACATATATTGCCTCACTAGCACTAACTACAGATGCTACTATATTAACCTTTCATTCTGGAGTTTGAGATGGTGAGTGATTTCTGTGACTTGGGCTTATTGGTAATAATTTAATAGGCAACAGAGTATACATTTTGTTCAAAATAAATGTTTCTAATCAACAGATTTTATTTGTTTCTTTTATGACTTTTAAGAAACTTAAGTGCAGCCCAAAGTAGCCTTTGCATATCAGGCCAGCTAGAGAATTGTTCAAAGAGTAGTAATAACCTTTTCTCTTTCTCCTGACATTTTTACTGCTACTGAATATCATTAATAAAAAACATTCTGGGGCTGGGTGTGGTGGCTCATGCCTGTAATCCCAGCACTTTGGGAGGCCGAGGCAGGCAGATCACCTGAGGTCGGGAGTTTGAGACCAGCCTGATCAACATGGAGAAACCTCATCTGTACTAAAAATACAAAAAAAAAAAAAAAAAAAAAAAAAAAATTAGCTGGGCATGGTCATGGGCGCCTGTAATTCTAACTACTGGGGAGGCTGAGACAGGAGAACCACTTGAACCCAGAAGGCGGAGGTTGCAATGAGCCAAGATTGTGCCACTGCAATGGGTGCCTGGGTGACAGAGCAAAACTGTGTCTCAAAAAAAGAAAAAAAATAGTTACTTTTTTCGGTTTCCTGTATAAGCCTAATATTTCTCTTTATTGATTTTTCAAATTGCACTACATTTCTTTGCCAAATCATTTTGAAAATTTATACATGTATGTGTCTATACATGCTAAACATCAGTTTTTGGAAAAAATGAGTAGTACAATGGGCAAATGTAATTTTTTTTCAAAGCCATGATGACAGATTAAAATATAAATTAGAATATAAGATATGCATCAATAATAAATAAAGGGCAGAAGTCAGCAGTGCGTTGCTATGGTTGAATCACATACATCCTTTTATACTATTTCTTTGTGTTTTTTTGAGATGGAGTCTCTGTCACCCAGGCTGGAATGCAGCAGTGCGGTCTCAGGTCACCGCAACCTCTGCCTCCAGGGTCAAGCAATTCTCCTGCACTTACAGACAAGCACCACCACACCCGGCTAATTTTTGTGTTTTTAGTAGAGAGGGGATTTCACCATGTTGGCCAGGCTGTTCTCGAACTCCTGACCTCAGGTAATCCTCTGGCCTTGGCCTCCCAAAGTGTTGTTTTTTTTGCTCTCAATTTGCTTGATAAATCTTCCTCCATCCCTTTATTTTGAGCCTACGTGTGTCTTGGCACATGAGATGGGTTTCTTGAATACAGCACGCTGATGGGTCTTGACTCTTTATCCAATTTGCCAGTCTGTTTCTTTTGATTGGGGCATTTAGCCCATTTACATTAAGGTTAATATTGTTATGTGTGAATTTGATCCTGACATTTTGATGCTAGCTGGGTGTTTTGCCTGTTAGTTGATGCGGTTTCTTCATAGTGTGAATGGTCTTTACAATTTGGTATGTTTTTGCAGTGGCTGGTACTGGTTGTTCCTTTCCATGTCTAGTGCTTCCTTCAGGAGCTAATGTAGATGACGGGGGGATGGATGCAGCAAACCACCCAGGCACGTGTATACCTATGTAACAAACCTGCATGTTCTGCACATGTACTCCATAGCTTAAAGTATAATAACAAAAAATAAATAAATAAATAAAAGAAAGTAGGTATAACATTCTCCAAGTATTATTGGAGAGCTATTTCTATCTTCAATTATGTCAATGTTTGTTTTATATATTTAGATGTTCTGATATTTCGTGCCTATATGTTTATAATTGTTATTTATTCTTGAATTGACACTTTTATTATATAATGTTCTTTGTCATACATCTATCTATATCTATCTATCTATCTACCTATATATATATATATATATATATACATATATATATGTATATATACACATTTATTTTATCTGACATTAGTATGGCCATCCCAATCTCTTTTGGTTACTATTTGCTTGGAATATCTTTTCCATTCTTTCATTTTCAATTTATATGTGCTTTTAGGTCTAAAGTGAATCCCTTATAGATATCTTCTTGTTAGATCCTATTTTTGCTATTGATTCTGCCCATCTATGTCTTTTAATTGGAGATTTTAATCCATTTATACTTAATGCAATTACTGATGGGGAAGGACATATATTTTCAATTTTTCTGTTTCAGGATGTCTTATAGTTATTTTCCCATTCATTTTTTTCCCATTCTTCCTTTATTGCCTTTCTTTGTGTTTAGCTGTTTTTTTTTTTTTTTGTAGAGACAAATTTTTATTATCTTCTCCTTTCCTTTCATGTATATTCTATAATTTGTGTTATCATAAAGATTATTTATAATATTTAAAATTTTTAACAATCTATTTTTAATCAATACTAACAACTTCAATGACAAACTAAAACTCTATTTCTACACAGCTCCACCCCTATATCTGCTTTATGATATTGATATCACAAATTATATCTGTGTGTATTTTATTACCATTAACAAGGAGTTACTATTATATTTATTCAATTGCTTCTAAATCTTATAAAAAATAAATAGTGAAATTATACACTAAAATCTTAATGATGTTGGGCATTATATTTTGCTGATGTATTTATCTTTACCAGAGATCTTTATATTTTTATATGATGACGATGAGTTATTGTCCTGCATCCTTTCATTTTACTCTATAGAACTCCCTCTAGCTTTTCTCATAGGGCAGGTTTAGTGCAACGAACTGCCTCAGAATTTTTTTTTTTTTTTTTTTTGGTCTTGAAATGCTTTAATTTCACTCTCATTTTTGAAGGACAGTTTTGCCAGCTATTAAAATTTTGATTGACAGGTTTTTTTTAAATTAATAACTTTAGACATATCACTTGTCTGCTTTGCAGCCTCTAGAGTTTCTCCTGGATGCTCTACTGATAATTTTATCAAAGAGCTGTTGTTTGTGACAAATATTTTCTTGTTTTGTTTTGTTTTCATTTTTATTTGTTTGATGATGTTTTTAAGATTCACTTCTTGGCTTTGGCTTTTGCCAAAAAGCTTGACTATATCTTATTGTGGGTCTCTTTGCATTTATCATACTCGGACTTCATTAAGCTTTTTGGATTTGTAGATTCATGTTTTTTAAAAATCAAATTTGGCAAATTTCTTTATTTTTAAAAATACTCTTTTTTTTCCTTATTCTATGACACCTATAATGGGTATATTGGTCTGTTCAATGATACCCCTTAAATCTCTTACTCTCTGTTCACTTTTCTTTATTCTTTTAAAAAATTTATTGTCTTCTGGCTCAATAATTTCAAATCGTCTGCCTTCCAGGTAGCTGATTCTTTTTTTGTAGCAATTAAAATTTTCAGTTGTTTTATTTAATTTTTTATCTATAGAATTTGTTTGGTTTACTTTTATATTAATATTTTATATTTGTTGATATTCTCATTTTGTTCTATGTATCACCCAATTTCCTTTAGTTATTTTTCCCTTTTATTCCTTTAACTTTTTAAGCATATTTAGTACAGTTATTATTTGTGCTCCTTCATGAATAATCTCTAAAGATTTATGTTGTTTCTTCAAATGGATTGTGATGTTTTGAAAATTGAGCACTTGAAAAAACAGCTACTTCTCCCAGTCTTTGAAGATTAGCTCTGTGACAAGGCAATTCTCTATTCATTAACTATGCACTTTAAGCCTTGGGATTAACTTTAGATAAAGGCTTCAGGTCTTATTTATGGTTTCATATAATTGCTATTCATTTAGACTTACATCTATATTTACCTATTTCATTGTCTTTTATCCTGAGTCTCTGAGGTCCCATCTGAGATTATTTTCTTAAACTGAAAGAGTATTCTGGACTGGGCTCAGTGACTCACACCTGTAATTGCAGCACTTTGGGAGGTCAAGGAAGACGGATCACCTGAAGTCAGGAGTTTGAGACCAGCCTGGCTAACATGGTGAAACCCCATCTTTACTAGAAATACCAAAATTAGCCAGGCATGGTGGCACGTGCTACTTGGGAGGCTGAGGCACGAGAATCACTTGAACCCAGGAGGCGGAGATTGCAGTGAGCTAAGTTCATGCTACTGCACTTCAGCCTGGGCAACAGAGAGACTCCATTAAAAAAAATCTATATATCTTAAATGTATATAACTTTTAAATATATATATATTTATTTATATATATTAGAATATATATATATATATATTCTAGTGTACTTTCTTAATACAGATATAAAGGTAATAAGTTGTTTCTGCTCTACTTAAATGATCTTCCTTTTACCTGTGGAGTGTGAGTAGTTGCTCATATCATTTCCATATGATTAGATAATTGTCCTTGAGAATAGAATTTTAGTATGGCAATTGTTGCCATTCGGTAATTATATAGTCTTCATTTTCTTTTTATAGGTTAGCTGCCATTATAATTGTTGCTCCTTTGAAGGTAAACTTTGCTTCTCTTCCTACCTGTAAGTTTTTGTATTTTTTTTTTCAGCAGTTATATATGATACACCTCACTTATTGTCATTTTATTCACCCTACTGGAGTTCATAATGCTTTGGTAGTATGTAGTTTGATATTTTCTATCAGTTGTGTAAAATTCAGATATTATCTCTTCTAGTCTAGGTTATAGGAATATTGTGATTTATAAAAACAAATATTGTGTTGGTAGACCATTAAGAGCAATTGTCTTAGCAAACTCGTTACTCTTTATGTGCATTTTTTGCTTGCTCTTGCTGAAAGAACTCATTGCTGATGTGTATATACAAGTTCACTTTGAAGCACCATATGTAGATGAGATGACAGTAACGCAATTGAAAAAGACTTTCTGCTCTGTTGAAAGTTATTCAAAGTGAAGTGTAGGCTCAGTAGGGAAGGATGCTGCAATTATGAAGAGTGTCTTCTAAGAATACTATATAGAAATTTTCAGCATGTATGCCATAAATTTACTATGATTGATCTGAATTGAAGTCTTTATTAAAGGCAATAACAGAAGCTGAATCAATGAAAAAGAAGAAATAATACAGAGATAACAGTCACATAGTAGAGGAGAACTAAAAAATAAAAGACATCTACATTCCTTAGGCTTACTAGAATCTACTGGGGAGAAACATGACTGCTGTTAATGTCTTTTATTCACATTCCAAACAGTAATTAGTATCAAAAGAGTTCTTATGAAGAGCTATTTTTTTCTTTTTTATTTGAAGAGCTATTTTTATACATGATTCTTAAAAGTTCTTTTTCTCACTGTTTATCTTTAGAAGATACATATAGTGTAGAAAAATGTAAATCTGCTTGTATGAGCAGCTCTATTTACAAAGAAGCAGTATTCTTACAATTTGGTTCATTATGATTTTTTGTTCTGGGGTCAGCCTAGCGTAATAATTATGTTCCTGATCTCTAGAGTTAGACTAGTTTAGCTTAAATAATATTTTAAGCTTCTAATTATTACTATTTCTGATACCCAGAAAATAAGTATCATTCTCTCTGGATCTGTTTTCTTATTAATATGACAATGACAGTGATAATACTTGCATCCTAAGATTACTGAGAAAATACTCAAGTTAATGCTCACAATCATTGATATAGTACCAGGAATATTTGAAGCAATCAACAAATGTTAGCTCTTTTGTAGGTGAAAATTGTGATCAGATTCCCTTTAGTTTCTATGTCTATGTGATTTTTTCCCCCTCATTATAGACCAACATCTGAAATTTCTTATGTTTGCATTTACTTCTATATGCAAATATATTTAAAATCTAAAATCATTTCAAGGTCGTATTTTTATCTTTTGGGTTTGATTGAGATGTCTCCAATTACATGTTGAGTTTAGCATGCCTAAATGAACACAAGATGCTAAAGATTCTCTATTTATAATTATCTGATGTGTAAAAAAATAATAAATATCACACGGTACACTTCCAATTCTTCCTTATTTGTCTTGATAGGACTGGAGCTCAATGCTTCAAAACAAATTTCCTTGATGCCAAGATTTTATTGTCAGTAGATATAAAATGTCAATTTTCTTCAGAGAAAGATCAGTTACCTTGACAAATAAAAAATACATTCAAGAAGATAACTTTGTCACCCATGGTTATTCATTGCATTATAATTTTTGCGTTATTGCTTTCAATTAGCCTCCCTAACTGCAAGAGAAGTCCTGATATACAAAAGATTTTCTGATAAGTACACCGTAGTCCACTAACTTTGGTCTTATATTTACAAAGTGAATATTTATCTGATACATATTTACATATATTTACAAAATACATCTAGATTGAAACAGCTTATGTGTGATACTAAAATTCGCATTGTAAACCAATACATACCTTTGTTCTGTGGTATTATTTTGCAATGTGCAGTCTCAGTGTTTGCCTTACTCAGAATCTCTTCAAGACAATGAACTGAAATTAACAACATTTGCAAAAGAAAATACTGTTAGCACTTTCAAACATTTGGGATGGCAAATAAAACAAAAAATCCAAAATTTGCTAAACACAATTTATGCATTCATTGTTTTAATTAAAGAAAGAACAAATTGTAAATTATCATTTGCAAGTAATTTATACGAAGGCATGAACTTTTACTTATGAAATATATTTATGAGTCAATGACTGGTGATTTAATAAGCACATGTTTGTATCCTTCTCTAGTTTTCACTTTCCACTATTTTGCTCAAATTGCCTCCAGAGTAAACACCCTGAAAGCATACCTTGAATAATGGTACTGTTTCCATCATCTTCAGAGGCTATGAATTATTTATATGCTAAAATTCTAATTCATTAACATTAATCTTATACAAAATTGTATCATTTACAGAATTGTACTATTTTTCTTTATCTGCTGTATTTCTAACTACCTTCAAATATGAAACCTTTAAAACTACATTATAAGAAATTTAGAAATTTGTATAAAAAGTTATAAACTACATTATAAGAAAATTAGAAAATGCAATGATTTTGCATTGATGTGTTTTATTATATTTTTAAGAATCTGGCACTAGAGATGGCACAATTTGAATTTTTAAAATAAGAATGAATATCCCTAATTTGAGTTAATTTTAGTCTAAATGGTCTGTGGTCACCTATAAAATATTTGGGAGTCTTGACATGAATTGTAGAAGAAATCTGTCTGCATTTCAGCTTTAATAAGATCTAACCCATGTCCAGTAACAAAATCTTGTAATATTTTGCCCACAAGCTTTCAGTTTAGTCCTGTACAAACTCGTATTCCCATGATTTTAAGTTATCTGGACCATATTATTCAATCTTGAGTCAGATGCATTGCTAGACTCATGGAAATAAATGTCTCAAGTGTTACTGAGTCATTCCCTCACCAGGCCCAGAGTATTGAAGTTGAGTATTTTTCTTATGATGATTTAATGGAAAAAGAATAAAATATTGTTACCAATTTTCAGTTTTCCATTTGCTCAAAGCTACAATTTTCCATATTTGTTCCCAAATTGGGTTAGGCCATATTTTAAACATATTCTCATAGGATGGATGTGGCTGGTCATGGACATGATCTTAGTTGAATATGAAACAGTAACTTCTCTAGCTTGCTCAAAATGAGAAATCAAATAATCAAGCTAAGCTTAAGGCATCACTGTGTAAGGAAGCTATGCATGAATTATTTTTTTACCCAAGAATATTCTTGTTTATTTACCATTTTCTTCTCCATTTCTGTCATATATTTAATTATTTCTGGTTCATTTATGCTAAGGCCTTAATATCCACCAAAAGTTTCCCTTCTAATTGGTAATTCACAGATAGGATTAGCTTATTTGATGCAGGGACCTACTTCTGTTGGTTCAAGTGCTTCTCTCCTCCCTTTTGGTTATTAGGACAAAGTTTGATAATAGTAAAACAGAGGGAAAAGCTTCTGTTTATCAGGATATTTTACCAATTTATATTTTGTTTCATTCAAAAGTAAGTATTCACAACACTTAAACTCTGTTAGTGTCCTCAAACATTACCAAGATGTAATTATCAAAGTATTATGTCCAATTGCTACAAAACACAACTTGGCTCTAGCAGTAAAATAGTCTTCTATATGTAGTGGTAATTCATTTTATTGAACTGTATTATTTTCCAGCTTTGTTTAGTATGACTGACAAAAATTGTATATATTTAGGGTGTACAATGTGGTATTTTGGTATAAGTAGACCTGTATAACAATTTCCAGAAGCAACTTAATATATCCATCCCCTCATATAGTTACCTTGTGTGTGTGTATATGTGCATGCATGCGTGTGCGTGTATGTGTGTTTAAAGAGAACACTTAAGATCTACTCTCTTAGCTAATTTCAAGAATGCAGTACATTGTTGTTAACTATAATTACCATGGTGAACACTAAATCTCTAGTCTTTGTTCATCTTTTAACTGAAAGTTTGTATCTTTTGACCAATATCTCTCCATTTCTTCCACTGCCTAGACTCTGGTAACCACCATTGTACTCTCTATTTCTCTGAGTTCAACTTAAAAAAAAAAAAAAAGATTCCACATATAAGTGACATAATGCAGTATTTTCTGTGTCTGGCTTATTTCACCAAGCACGATGTCCTCCAAGTTCAACCACGTTGTCAAAAGGGCAAGATTTTCTTTTTTTAAGGCTGAATAATATCCTCTCTCTATATATATGTACACACACACACACACACACACACACACACGTTTACTTATATTTTACCTGTTATTTTTAGCACTGTAATCTCTCTAGAAATTTTTTATTTTTTTAAAACATTATTTTTCAAAATCTATTGTTAAGTGTCTGTCTTTTTGAAGAACCTACTGTATCATATTATATAGACATACACATATATATGCATACATTGTTTGTACACAGAGGCATATGACTTTACTATTAGGCTTCTTTCTTTTATTTTGATATATTTACTTTATAAACTTACATGAAATTACTTAGAGCCTTATTTCTAGAAAGGCTACATCCCTACTTCTCTTATTAATATATTTCAGTATATACATATGGGCTGTAACAGCACAATATCATTAAGGAGGAGTATCCATTAGAATCTTAGGGCATACTGACTGGACCCAGGGGCTCATACTTGTAATCCCAACACTTTCGGAGGCTGAGGCGGGTGGATCACCTGAGATTAGGAGTTCAAGACCAGTCTGGCCAACAAGATGAAACTCTGTCTCTACTAAAAATACAAAAATTAGCCAAGTGTGGTGGCACATGCCTGTAATCACAGTTACTTGGGAAGCTGAGGCAGGAGAATCGCTTGAACCCAGGAGGTGGAGGCTGCAGTGAGCGGAGATCGTGCCACTGTACTCCAGCCTGGGTGACAGAGCAAGACTCTCTCTCAAAAAAAAAAACAAAACAAAATCTTAGGCAATACCTCTACTTCTGATATTTGCTAATTTGTGTCTGACATGGGCCTGTACAGGTTCTTCATTTCTGGAGTATAATTTCCTCTTTCAATTATTTTCTCTTTTAAACAAGTAACACATGAATTTACTTTACAAAAGAAACTGAATATGTACTGTAAAAAGTGAAAAATACCTCCTGTGATGGTCCTTCTGACACTATTTACTTCAACAAAAAGAAAAAAAATCACTGTAAAATGCTGTATATATATATTTTTGACCGTTTTCAATTTTTTTGCATGCTTATGAATGAATTTACTTAATTCTTCCTTGTTTCCATTGCAACAGATTATTGCTTGTTTCCATACTAACACTTGCTTCTACAGTAATAGATTACTGCCATGGCTTTCTGACTTAATCGGGTGAATTTATACATGTGTATGTGTTTGTATGTGTACATACATACTTTTTTCTTAAAGTATAAGTAAATGTAAAATATGATTAAAATATAACTTGACAGTTTCACACAGCAAATTTGTATGAGAGGGTCCACTCTCCACATATTAACCAATGAGGAAAACTATTATTTTTGTCAAATCAATGAGCAAATGATGTATTTTAAAATTCATTCTCATTTCCATGATTACCTTTGAAGCTGGACATTTTTCTTACTTATATATCCTTGGCTCATCTTCTAAAAAAATTCTTTATATTTATTTGAATGTTAAACTTTTGATAATGTTATATTGATTTGAATATGTATTAGGTCTTTTCAAACTGTTTCAACTATTTTTTTTCTGGTCTGTTATTTTTAGCACTATAATCTACCTAGAAATTATTTGTTAGTTTTTATATCCTTAAAAAAATTATTTTTCCATACCTAAATTAGTTTGTTTAAATATCTAATTTTGAAGAGCCTACTGTATCATATTTTATATACATATACATGCACACATGTATGCACACATTGTACACAGGTGCATATGACTTTATTCTACATTATTTGTACACATTTGCATAGGACTTTATTATTATATTCCTTTCTTTTATTTTGATACATTTACTTTATAAAAGTATCATGTGAAATTACTTACAGCCTTATTTCTAGAAAGGCTAGACCCTAGCTTTTGTGTTAATGTATTTCAATATGTATTTATTAATCTCATAAAATTTTACTTTTATGTAGAGTTTACAATAAACTGATTTATCATGAAAATACACTTGCACTGAAATTGCATAAGTGTTGAATAAATTTAGAACAGTATTATCATTTCTGTTCATCTTTCCACCAAGGTACATTTAATATATATTCAATTTATAATAAAGTCTTCACTGATGGACCTTCTTTATGCCTTTAATAAAGTATCATAATCTCTTTTATATATGCCATATACATTATTAGGTATATCAGTTTATTTAATTAAAAAATTTTACTAAATACTTACAATGTGTCAACATACTATTCAAAAGTAGAAGATAAAATGCTAAGTAAAGACAAAGTCTCTATTCTCATGAAGATAATCTAGTAGAAGTCATCCATTGAGTACATAATAACACAATCACACACATGAGACTAAAAAATGCCACAAATGACTGGTACGTAAGATATCATAATAGAGAAATTGGGCCTAATTATAAGAATAATTAGACTTCTCCTTTCACCTGTCACAGAATGAAAGAAGAGCAGTCTGTGCGCACGCTCTGTGACAAGAAGGTTCGTGGCTAAAGTTACAATTCATACAAATCATCCCAGAGAAATCCTGATTTATGCCTGTTGTCCCAGAGTAATTGTTAATATAATCTGCTGTCATTCTTACAGCCATCCTTGTTTGTACAACAGTTATGCAATCACACTAACCACGTTACATTCAATGAACTGAAAGACAGCAACCGTGGCTGCAGCCTGGTTCTGGAGAAAGGATGTCATTGTAGTTGAGGAAGGGAGCAGTGGACCAAGTATGGAAGGGCTTTGTAAACCATGTTCAGGCTTTTAAAATCTATGCTGAATCCGCAGGATTAAGAAACTAATCAGTAAAGGTAAGTGTGTAGGGTGCAGCCCTACTGGGGTCGTAGGGTGTTCCCTATCGCTGTGCTAAGGCGCTGGGTCCGAGAAAGAAGACCAGACACCAAAGGACTGGAAAAGAGCAGCTGGGCTGGGGGTGGGGGGGCACGCCTCCTCTAAGCACAGACAGGGAAGGCCCCGAGTGTCCAGGCGCGTCTGTATTTATTAGGTACAAGAGGAGGGGAAGGATAATGAGTGAGGTCATCTTAAGGATAGTGATAGGGTCAAGACAGTCACGTGTGTGATAAGCAAAAAGTCCACCCCCATTAGATCACTGAGGCAAAGAGTTGGGCCGTGCGCAGCACGGGGTCCACCCCCATTAGGTCACCGAGGCAAGGAGGTGGGCCCTGAGCAGTGAGGAGGGTGCAGTGTGCAACATCTCTTATCTAGGGGCAGGCTACATCTAAGAATTTCTATAGGAGGATGCTTTGAGTCAGCACAGCAGCAACAGAGCTGACAGGGTATACAGCCACCTAAGAGCAATTATACTGTAGGGATTTTTAAGCACTCTGACGTTTGAGGGATTGCCCACCTGAGGCCAGCTTTCAACAAGAACTGGATGCAAGATACTGCAACTCCTTTACAGGAGGAGTGACTTGCTCCAAACCTGCCATACAGCGGGTATCTTTACTATACTGAAGGCTGCCGCCTGGGCCAGCCTGCCATGCAGCGCATGCCCTTTCAGGCAGAGGCACTACCACTTGGGCCATAGATTCTTGTCTTGGTATAGCTGTTTTTCCCTTAATTCATGCTCTGTACCGTGTCTGCTCTAGACATTCCTATGACTATGAACTAAGATATGATTATATATAAAGGAAATAACTGAATAGTAAGATATTCTTCAGGTGCTAATTGTTCCGACTATAAACTACGATATGATTATATATAAAGGATTATATGAAAGGAAATAACTGAGTAATAATGCTACAAACTAAGATATTCTTCAGGCACAAATTGTGCCTGGGGGTCTGCTTAGCTCTCCTTCCTCGGTGCCCAGAAGGGGGGTTATCCACAAAGTGAGTTTATAAAATTTATATTTTGAAGAGACAATTCTGGAAATGGTTGGAAAGGATCAAGAGTAGATATAGTAATATCTCTTGGGGGTTGATGGAGTAGACAGAGATTATTGTCTCGAATTAGATGGGTAGGAGTGCAGATGTGGGGAATTACACTGGCTCAGTGAGCTGAGATTTCAGTGGCTATGAGATAACACAGATGGCCGCTAGCTTCGCCTCACTAGACATTCAGTTAACAGATGCAGAGAAAGTCATCTGTTGACCGAATGTCTAGTGAGGTGAAGCTAGGGACCATCTGTGATATTTCATACAGTATTAAAGTAACTGATTTTTTTTCTTGATCCTAGTAAGGACCAGGGCTGGGTGTTTGAAAGTAATGTTCTAGGTTAAAGATATCTAAGAAGAAATATCAAATAAGAGGCTTGAAAAGTGGACCTGGAAATTAGATATTAGATATCGCTGGTATATAAGAAAGCTATTTTAATTTTGGATTGAGATTACTTGTGGAATTGTTCTTTTTGTTTTGATTGTTTCTTTCTTTCCAGTAGATTCTTTTTCAACAATCTGGATAAGAAAGCGCATCATCTGCGTATAATTGCAGCCGTTAATTTCAATTCTGGTTTATATTATGCCTAAGTTTTCTTGCGTTGTAGTTTTTCTTTGCCAAAGATGTGCAAAATAATGTTGAATACTAATAGTTATTGCAGTCATCCTTGTCTTCCTGATTTTATTGAAAATGATTCTAATGTTTCATTATGAAAGATAATATTTGCTGAAGGTTCTTAAGTTAAATATGCTTGTATTTATTTTCTTTTCTCCTATTGAAACATCTCTTGATAAGTGAACACATTTTTATCCCCAAGTTAAACCAGAATTTTGTCATTATAACAGTGATGTATTATGTTAGCTCTTTTATGTAGGATTTTTGTTTTAGTGTTTGGAAGGGATGTTGCCCTAAAATATTTTCCTGTATATAAAAATAATGCTAAATTTATTTTACTGATTTTAGGTGGGGGGAGGGTAAGAATCTTCAATTTTTTTTTTTTTTGTAGTTACTGAACAGCTTAGCTAGCAGTCATTTTTTGTTATTAAGATATATTTGAGTTCATTCTTCTTTTGTTTGTTTTAGAGATGGAGTGTCTCTCTGTCACCCAGGCTGGAGTGCAGGGGCGTGATCTTGGCTCACTGCAACCTCCGCCTCCCAGGTGCAAGCAACTCTCCTGCCTCAGCCTCCCGAGCAGCTGGGATTACAGGCACCCACCACCATTTCCAACTCATTTTTGTATTTTTAGTAGAGACAGGGTTTCACCATGTTGGCCAGGCTGGGCTTGAATTCTTGATCTCAGGTGATCCTCCTGTCTCCCAAAGTGCCGGGATTACAGGTGTGAGCCATTGTTCCAGCCTCAAATTCATTCTTAAAAAATTATCAGCCAGGTATCTATTTGGAGGCACATCTTTGATTAGCTTACCTATTTTTTCTACAGTATATAGTAATATTTATTCAAGTTGTCTCTTTTTTTTTGAGTTGTTTTATCATAGTATGTATCTTCATAGGAAATCATACATTTCAAAAAATTTGTTTATTGCTAAAAGTTACCTATTCCATTCTATACTAAAATAGTTTACAAAGAGATTAGAATTGCTTTAGATCTATTTATGCCTTCTAAATCAATGTATCCTCCGTATGTTTTGGATTAGTTTTCTTTTTTTAATGAATTGAATTCATCTTAACTTTCCATATTAAAATAACATCTTAATGTTTCTAGTTTTCTTATAGTATGGAATATTTTATAAATTTATTATTTTAAAAGCTTATATGTTTTATAATATTAAGATAAATTTAGTGCAAGCAATGTGTGGACTCAGTTTGATATCTTGATCATTTTCTTTTCTTTTTTGATTATTCTCTACCTACCGTCTTCTGTTGCCTCCATTAAATTGCCTCTTTGAAATGATCTGAACTTGATGCCATAAGAAGTTAACTTTTAACTGCCTAACCAATAAAGTCTATCAACATTTTTACATTTTATTACATTTCACAGCTTGTGAATCTAATGTCAATATCAATATAATAAAATATAAAATATTGGTACTATTTTCTGTTTCTATCAAAATACTCAGCTATCCACTAACATGTTTTGATAAGGACAGCTGGGCCTAGGCCATTGCTAATAACTAAAAAATTGAATTTATAACATTACTCTTATATAATTAAAATAACGAATGAGAAAAGTATCTTGATGAAAACCTTAGATCCAAATATAAAGGCTATTTAAAATTATATTTTAGTAATTAAAAACTAATGAAATTGCTCTAAAAAACACTTACCCTTAGCTACCATAGCCGCAACTATTACCAGGGCAATTAAATAAAGGAAGGCAAATATCACAGCAGCAACGCACCATGGGGACACTGTTTGAAAAGAGAGAAGTTGGCTAATGTGATTATGGAAACCGGATTCAGGAGTTGATATTAAAAAGAACTTTCACCAAGAATATTTAACCCAGTTGAATTGGTCTAAAATCTAAGCCCATGGGAGCACCATGCTGTGCTCTAGTAAAGAATTTGTCATTCCATAAACAGCTTATATCTACATCAAAATATTCATATCTTCCCAGGAAGCACCTAAATCTACAAAATAATTTTTAGAATTTCTCTCCACAGGCCAAAGTGTATTTTCACACAGCATGGTGAGTAATGTTATAAATTCAATTTTTTAGTTATTAGCAATGGCCTAGGCCCAGCTGTCCTTATCAAAACATGTTAGTGGATAGCTGAGTATTTTGATAGAAACAGAAAATAGTATCAATATTTTATATTTTATTATATTGATATTGACATTAGATTCACAAGCTGTGAAATGTAATAAATGTAAACTTCATAACAAAAGCATATAATTTGACTGGGAGACTATGGAACATTGTTGGGTCTTCAGTTGTTTTGGAAGATAGAGTTCTAATGTTTTGGAATAGTACGAAGATGATGATCAACTTCAGATAATTCGAGTATACATGCATTAAATTCTAGAGTGAGTAATGAAATGATGAAAAGAAAGTATAATTTCAAAAATTATAGAAGAAAAAACAGATTGAGAAAAATAAGTTTATCCAAAAGAAGCTATAAAGGGGGACGGGGTGGAGAAGAGACATAAGATCAGGCAGGACAAGCAGAAAGCATAAATTTATGTAAATTATAAAAAATCAGACATATCAACAGTAAAGGTAAACTCTGTAAATATTCCAGGGAAAAAATTTTAAAATTATCACGATGAGTTCTTAAAAATTTTTAAATATTACCAGTTATTTACAAAAGTTACATCTAGTAGATAAGGATATGAAATGGTTGAAAATAGAAGATCAACATTTATATAATGCAAACATTAATCAAACTAAAATATCATAACTCCTAATGTCTGACAAAACACACTTCAAGGAAAAACGTAGTAAGAAGATGGGTTTTTTTTTTTTTTTTTTGAGACATAGTCTTGCTCTGTTGCCAGGCTGGAGTGCAGTGGCACAATCTTGGCTCACTGCAACCTCCGCCTCCTGGGTTCAAGCTATTCTTCTGCCTCAGCCTCCCGAGTAGCTGGGACCACAGGCGAGTGCCACCACGCCCAGGTAATTTTTGCATTTTTAGTAGAGACAGAGTTTCACCATGTTGACCAGGACGGTCTTGATCTCCTGACCTTGTGATCTGCCCACCTCAGCCTCCCAAAGTTCTGGGATTACAGGCGTGAGCCACCGCGCCTAGCCCAAGAAGATGGGTTTTTAAATAATAATTAAAGTTTCAATTCAACAGTAGTATGTCACAATTTTCGTATAACCCTTTAACACAACTTCAAAATGGAGCAAGGACTAAATGATATATATAGGGAGAAGGAATAGTAAACAAAACACAATCATTTGATTAAATTTTAACATACTCATATATCAAACAGACCCCCAAAATTACATTTGGACAATATAAAGAAGATTTAAACAGCACAAAATAATAAATTTCCTTTATTGAATAAAGACGCTACTTTCTCTCATCCTATTTGTCTAAAAAAAAATGTGTTTTCATCTAATACATGAGGAAAAAGGCTGGAGATTGAGTGCTGTCTTGATTCATTTTCTGTCAGTATATAGCCTGTATAATTCCTTTTCTTCTGACTTCCATTTACACTGTTGGAAAATCCGTCGATAGAATAATTGCTGTTTATTTCCAGTCATTGTCTTTTCTCTCGTGGTTGCATGTGGAAATTTATCATTGCTCCTGGTGTTTTTCAGTCTTTGCTATGATGTGCTTATATTTGGATTTATTTATTGTTTCTTTTCAAAAATCTTGATTGATATTAATTAGACTTCTTAAATTTGTGGATTGTTGTCTCATTACTCCTGGATTGGAAAAGTCACAATCATTAATTCCTCAGAGAGCACATCAGCCCCCATATCTGTGCTTTCTGAAATGCTAACTGGAGGCGTTTGTCTAAACTGCCTTATGTTTAATTTCCTTTTCAGGCTGTCCATCTTTTTGTCTCTATGAGCTGTTTTGAAAAATGACTTCAGAAATGTTATTCATTAATTCTATTCATTAATTCTCTATCTGTGTCTAAGTAAACATTAAATGTATCCAATATATTACATTGTCTTTCAAAAAATTGCATTTAGTTCTTTTACAAATCCATAAATCTACATAGAGTTTCTTGCTTTCTAAACACATTTCCAATTTTGTCTTATGTTCCCTTAACCATGGTAAATATAGTTAATTTATACCATGTGTCATTACTGAAGTAATGGTTGTTTTGCATTTTTTCTTCTTCTTTCTTTTTTGAGACAGAGTCTCGCTCTGTTGCCCAGGCAGGAGTGCAGTGGCATGGTCTCAGCTCACTGATCCACATGTCTCAGCCTCCCAAAATGCTGGGATTACAGGCGGGAGCCACAGCGCCTAGCCGTTACTTTGTATCTTCTGTTTTTTGTGTTCCTACTGGTTCTTTTGAAAGTGTTTGTTTGCTAGTGTGCTTAGTTTTTTGTTTCTAGCTCTGAGTGTCTCATCTTTCTCACTAATTTATTCATGGTAAATCATTAAGCCTGGATGAAATGAGTTGTTCCATAGAATATTACAAATTAAGTTTTTATTTATTCCTGCTGGGTGACAAGAAATATTACTAATTTAGACTTAAAATGAAATCTTGACCTGCTGATTTTTTGACCAGTGGTGGTGTTAATTCAGCCTACAAATCCACATGATGTCTGGCTCCAGAGATACTATTTCAGTAAGAAAATGTTTCTTTCAAACATCAGAGGGAAGCTGATTTAGTTTAAGTTTACCTTATCCAAAGCATGTAGTTAGGGTTAGGTGTGTGGAAATTGTTGAGATACATGATAAACCAGTTATTCAAAGTTCACGGTTATAATGGAATGTTATTTTAGTCATACCTCTAATATCAAGTGAGATAATATGCAAAACTCATTTATATATTCTCCATTCTTTTTAAAATAAACTTTTATAAAAAAGACCAATTAAATAAGAAGTCAATTAAGATTTTTCCCTCTGAAATATGACAAACATACAGGAAAGAACAGAAAACATATATGTAGCGATTGATGAATAATGATACAAGGTAGGTCAAAATAGATTTGCCACCTTCCAGAGTGTTTTCTACGTTGTTCCTCCTTGTTACAATACTTCCTCCTAGAATTAACCATTCTTCTGATTTTCCTGCTTCTTATGCATGTTTCTTAGACAGGAGGCTTTTTTGGCTTATTTTAATTTTATTTATGTGAATAGAATCAAACTACTTTTTTTTTGCATTGTTTTATTCTATTCTGTATTTGTTAGAGTTATCTGTGTTGCTGTGGACAGCTACGGTTTAGTTCTGTAGGTATTTCTTTGCGTGATATGCTCTCAATCAGTTTACTTACTCTGCCTTTGATGGATATTTAATTGGTTTCTTTCTAGGACTATTATAAATAATGTTGCCTGTATTTCATAAATTATCATTTCACTACACTTATAATCTATATTTAAAATTGTCATATGTTTTCTGTTCTTGTGCTCTGTTTGTTTGGATATTTAGTGACTAGGTGGGTATAAGGGTATAAATGGTTATAAATTTCTCTAGGGTAGCCTTTGACATTTTCCGTTTTATCACAGACTTTGATTCTCTTTATTCTTTTGGACTTAGCTCACTTCCTGTAAGAGAGATGGTTTAAGGGCAGTGATCAAAATTTGAAAATAACAACAAAACATCTTGGTATTAAAAATAAAATTTAACAAAAAATAAGTAAAATGTTGGTCAATCGCCAGTGATAATCAAGGTGAAATTTGAGAGCTTGATAAGAATTAGCACCAGCAGTTTGACATTTATCATCAGAATATGCAATGTGGATACAGAAAAAGAGAAGATTAAGCTTCTTTTTAAAATTTTTAATTATTTTTTTCTGCATACTTAGTGACAAGAGAAGATGAAATTTAATCTAGCTGTGTGTCACAGTTAATTAGACATATGTAATGGAAAATAAGAAATGAACGGCAATAAAATCACTCAGATGACTCACCATTAGGTCTAGTTTTGTATGGTTACGGCATGGCACTAGCAACAAATGAGAAAATAAAAGTCAAACCTGAATGATAATGAAGACGAAATTAAGCAGAATGAATGAAATAAATACAAAAGACAAATGTTGGCCTCACAGGCCTTTTGTTTTGTTTTGTTTTTTTAGGTATTTGATGTTCCAAAGGTAGAAGTGCTTCTGATCTCCTTCAACCATGCACTGTCCATGGAACTGTAGACGCACTAAGACTCACCCATTTTTCTGTATCCCCATTACTGATTCTAATTCTTGCATGAAATATGTAGAACTTTAATACATTCACTGAGATAAGAAAGGGAAGGAGGAAGTGGAAAAGGGAAGAGATGCCGGAGAGTGATGAAGACTGTGATACAGTTGTTAGAGCTCAGCTTCCAAGGTCACAGAATGTGGCAAAAAAGTATGGAGAATGGAAGTGAGGTGTGGTGTGAAAAACAGATGTTGAGAATCACGTCCCTGGAAGCCTGTGGTGGTAGAGTTGTAAAAGATCCATTGGGAACCCATTACACATCTTTATGAAATAAACTATGTGTGAATGTTTCTTGTGGGTAAAAGGGGTCCAAATGAGAGCAGGCAATAACATGGACTCACCCTAGATTCTGTAGTAGGCTGACTAATGGCTCCTAGTATATCCAGGTTATTGGAAGCCGTGAATGTTACCTTACAGAGCAAGAGATACTTAGCAGAAGTGACGAAGAGATTGAGGTCCTTGAGACTGGAGGATTATTTTGGATTATCTAAGTGGGCTTAAAATGTAATCACAGGTATCCTTATAAAAGGGATCCAAAGGGAGATTGGAGTACAGAAAAGGGGAAGGCAGTGCAATCATTTGAGCAGAAGTTAGAATGACAAAACCAAAAGTGAGGAAATGCTGGCAGACATGAGAAGTTAAGAGGGGAGGAGCAGATTCAGCCCTACAGAAACTTTGATATTAGCCCCATAAGACTTTTTGGACTCCAACCCTCTAAAACTGTAAGAATAATTTTTGTTGTCTTTATCTACTAAATTTATGCTTATTTGTTATAGCAGGAATAGCGTACTAAGACAGCTTCTATGCATGAAGAGTGATAGGTGGGATATAGAGCTCTAACAGAAAATATGGGACACCTGGTTTGAAGGTGAGGAAGAATCAAAACCACACAACACACTAAAGCAGGTTCATTGCCCATGTCAGAAGCTGTAGTTGCAGGGCTCCGTAGGGATGTATCCAAGAACTCCCTGAGATTCTCTCCCGAGACAAAGAGAGAAGTCATCCACACTGCCTTTTTCTGTGCTGATTTTCCCATCTGAGTTCAGTTGGCGCCAAAGGAAAAAGAAAATTTTAGCTTTGCATAAAATTCCAAAATTTTGTTATATGGATTTGGGAATTTGAAATGCTGAAATGACACGTTCCTATGACTGAAAATGACTAAGAGACAATTATCTGAAAATTACTTACATAATTGGAGACTCCAGGGAAGCCGATGAAGAGCAAGACTACATATCCAGTTTAGAAGGAAATTGAGGGAAACTTTGGTCGTAAACTTACTCGGGCAGTATCTGAATTATTTTAATTGTTTTATTTACATAAATAGAATTCTGGAATCTTGAGAAACAATAATTCTTATACAAATGTAAACCTTTTAATTAGAATTCTGTTAAAAATACCAATGACTGGCTGGGCGCAGTGGCTCATGCCTGTAATCCCAGCACTTTGGGAGGCTGAGGCCAGCCGATCACCTGAGGTCAGTAGTTCAAGACCAGCCTGGGCAACATGGTGAAACACCATCTCTATTAAAAATACAAAGTTAGCCAGGTGCGGTGGCACACACCTGTGATCCCAGCTACTCCAGAGGCAGAGGCAGGAGAATTGCTTGAATCTGGGAGGTGGAGGTTGTGGTGAGCCAAGATTGTGCCATTGCATTCCAGCCTGGGCAACAAGAGTAAAACTCCATCTCAAAAAAAAAAAAAAAAAGGAAAAAAAACCAAACCAATAACCACTAATCTCTTCTAGTTTGAATCTTCTGGTTTCTCATTTTTGTGAATTTGAGAATGAAGGACTCTGATGGTTATATGTCACTCTTCCATTATTTTTATAAAAATATAAATATTTGATGCCTCTAACATTGCCTATAATCTTGTGTAATGTCAGCATTGTATAATAAAATACCTTCTCCATAACGTCATAAATATCAAATAAAAATATAATTACAATAAAGTTCATATATAGTATTATGTTTAAAATGGTATGCTACTTTATATTTTGACTTTAAGTTATTGATCCTGTGACTGAACTTTGGCTTCTTTATCTGTTGTAAGAAATATTGTGGGCATAAGTAATAATGTGGATACACAGTCAGAAGATGTGTTCAAGGAAGGCATCTCAAAGGAAGTGTCATTTGAGTAATGTCAAATGAGTGACATTTGACAATAGAGAGCCTCTAAAATATTTGAGCAAGGAACTGTTCTAATAGTGGACCATCTCCAAAACATAAGACCGAATGGTTTGTTTGAGAAATAGCATTATGGCTAGATCAGAGGGAAGGATGGAGCAGAAATAGGGCAGAGAAAAAGACAGAGAAATTGTCAGGGAAACAAGAGTGTAGTAGATATCATTGAAGGTAAGTTGATGTATTCGTGAATGTCCAGGCAGGAAAACAAATTCTGTGCCAAAGTCATTACATAGAGGGAAGTTAATACAGGAGGATATTTACCAAACAGTTGGAGAACTCTAAGAGTCACTCAGGAGAAAGAGGATCATTCAGATATGGGCAAAACAGAAAGCAAGTACTCTTTCCAAAGCTGGAGGAAGCAAGGGAGTAGGTGGGTTACCAGAACCACTTGATGGACACTGGCACCACAGTGGCTGGTGCCTTATGGGAAGCAGTTGCTATTTGGCAGCAGTTCAAGTGACATAGCATGAAGGAGGGACAAAAACACGATGCTACTTTTATGAGGCATCTAAAATAGTCTAATTCATAGAAGCAAGGAGCAGAATAGTGGTTGCCAGGGACAGTGAGGAGCAGAAAATGGGGATAATGTTTTAGTAGTGCAAAATGAGTAAGTTCCAGAGATCTGCTGTACAACATTGTGCCTAGAGTTAACAATATTGTATTGTACATTTCAAAATTTGTTAATAGAGTAGATCTTATGTTGTGTTCCTATCACAATAAAATAAATACGAAAATTAAGTAAAATAGACAAGTACATAGCATGTGTGGCCACTGCAGGAGATAAAGCCTGAAGCAGAGAGGGGAAAGACAAAATACCAGACTACTCCCCTCTTCCTATCTTCCAAATCTCAACACAGTGGCTCCCTTGACTGGAAAAACCTACTGGTTAACCATGGAGCTGGTTAGTCATGGAGACGGTGAAACATGTATTGCCGGAATCAGCAATCCAAGAAACAAGCAGAACGGGGGAAACCACGGAGGCCAAAAAGAAAAGTGACTGACAGAGAGGAAGAAACCAAATCTATAAAAGCATAGAATCATACTATTTTGGGAGAGATGCTTCTCATACTCAGTCAGAAAAAAGTAAGACTTGTTGGCCGGGCGTGGTGGCTTACGCCTGTAATCTGAGCACTTTGGGAGGCCGAAGTGGTCGGATTACCTGAAATCAAGAGTTCGAGACCAGCCTTGACAACATGGTGAAACCCTGTCTCTACTAAAAATACAAAAAAAAAATTAGCCAGGCGTGGTGGTGGGTGCCTGTAATCCCAGCTATTTAGGAGGCTGAGGCAGGAGAATCCCTTGAACTGGGAGGCAGAGGTTGCAGTGAGCAGAAATTGCGCCAGTACACTCCAGTCTGTGCAACAAAAGTGAAACTCCATCTCAAACAACAACAACAACAGCAACAACAAAAGACTTGTTAACACAATATTCTGTGAAAATATTCAGCTTGTCTTGTCCAATCTACACACAGGTTTACTGTAATGTGTGTAAAATCACTCAGATAAATTATCTGTATGAAACCACATGTGGAAGGGTTTACTAAGCTGGGAACAGGTGTTTTGAACAAAGAATTGAGTATACTTTAATTCACATACTGACACAGGAGATAAGACCCCAATTCCTTATCCACAAGGCTAAAACCAAATATCTGTAAACAAAATGTTTTCATCAATTTGGTTCCAAAACCTGAACTTAGCTAATAGTAGTTTTTGTTTTATACATTTTGCTGTGGAAATATTAATGTGGTTGATTATAGAGTGAATCATCAAATGCCAATAGGGCTGCTAATTTATGTATGCATAAACACACACACACACACACACACACACACACACACACACATTTTTTGAGACAGAGTCTCTCTCTGTCGCCTAGGCTGGAGTGCAGTGGCACGATCTCAGCTCACTGCAACCTCCCCCTCCCGAATTCAAGCAATTCTTCTGCCTCTGCCTCCTGAGTAGCTGAGACTACAGGTGCGTGCCACCATGTCCCACTAATTTTTTGTATTTTAATAGAGACGGGGTTACACCGTGTTGCCAAGGCTGGTCATGAATTCCTGAGCTCAGGCAATCCGCCCGCCTCCGCCTCCCAAAGTGCTGGGATTACAGGGGTGAGCCACCGGCCCAGCCTAAGCACATATATTTTAAAATATAAACTAATAAATCTTAAAACATATTTCTTTCCACAAATTCCAGATAAGAAATTAGATCTCTGTATCTTATACATCATTTAGTTTCCACTTAAAAGTTTTTAAAGGTATGATGAGAAAACTGTATATAAAAGAACAATCTTTGACCTATTCCTGTGAGTTTTCTCTTTGTTATCTCCCTCTACCAGTGTTGCTAGTGTACCGTGCTAGCAATGTTGCATATAAACCTGGAGAAAATACCATTTCGGTATTTTCAAGATACTTTGCTACTATTTATAAAATAAATTCTTACCTTTAGATTGTGTTGTTGCTAAAATTGAAATTTAAGTACAGAGTCTTATGACTGATTAAAACGGTTGCTTCTTTAAAAAACAGTCTGCAAAAACATAGCTTTTGATTCCAGGAATTATTTTTGCCATATGCTCGTTTTCTTTCCTGTCATGTGAACCATCTTTATGCCTAGTCTCAAAAATTTCTGTTACAGTCACCATTCTGTCACGGCAAATGTTCAGAAGTAACTCAGGGACAAACAATTCATTTCCTTAAGCTTCCAATATTAAAGAAGTCCTTTGTGCATTGATGGGCACCATGATAATTTTTCACATGGTATTATTTAACATCTTTCTCCACAGCAGCTTAACGTTGTTTTTTGTGTGTGTCTTTACCTGTCCATTATTTCCACCTACAAAACATACTGTCTCTAAGCACATTATCAGAAAAAAAATCCAGTTAAAAATCATCTCATAGAAAATATGACTAGTATTTATAGTGCAATCGATGCTTTATGATCCTTACGTTATTTTATCTTTGTGATTGGCTCTTTCCTCCTCTTTCCCTCCTCCTCTCTTAACAGGTAAATATTGTCACAGTTCTGAGTTTAATAATGTTTCCTATGGTTATACTTTCTGGAATAATAAAAATCATGCAGTTACAGTGATAGATCAGGTGCCTCCATGCTTGAAACCTCAGTTCTGGTCTCTTCTCTCCTCCCTAAGCCACATCCTCTGCTTTTTGGCCAGGTACATTGCTTCAACTTCCAATATTGTTTGCAACAGCATCTTACTCTCTTTGCCAGACATGCCATTTCCTCTACCCATTACCCATCTACTTTATCTCCAACATCCTATGGTCACACCAAGACCAGTGTTAGGTGTTAACTGTTACTTCAGGCAGCAGCAACTCTGTGGTTGGAAATATTCTGTACGGGATGGTGTGATGTGTCGACCACACCCGTTACACGTAAAGTGTACTGATGACTGAGGCCTGACAGGGTGCCAGGTTCATATCGGAATCCAGAGATTTCCATTAAAGTTTAAAGTTCAGTCTTCAAGCTCACTGTAGCTAATAATGAATAGCTTATATCCTATCTGCCCAAATATGTTTCTTAATGGTTTTGACCACTAATTGGTTGTTAAATACCTTATACGTTTATACATTAAACCATTCTCAGAACATATTTCCAATAAAGTGTTTGGTTGCATTTTACATTTTTTTTTACAGATGATGGAAATGAATCTTAAAGGGGTTATGTAACCGACTCAAGTTTACACTCTACCAAAAGCAGAATCAAGCACTTGAAACTACTTACTTTTGACACCTCATATTTTAGCAGGTTGAAGAAGCAGAAAGAATGATTACCTGATAAGGATTGACTAGAAATTAGTTTTGAACGCAAAATAGTCTTTGAATCATCATCATTTTATTTAGCTTGTGGTGTTGTTTTTGTTGTTGTACTTTTTGTAGAGATGGGGATCTCACTTTGTTGCCCAGGCTGGTCCCAAACTAAGCTCAAGTCATGCTCCCACCTTGACCTCCCAAAGTGTTGGAATTACAGGTGTGAGCCACCGCACCCCATCCCATAACGGTTTACATATGGTTTTGGTCTTATAAAGAAACTCACTGGGGGCCGGGTGTGGTGGCTCACTCCTGTAATCCCAGCACTTTGATCACCTGAAGTCAGGAGTTCGAGACCAGCCTGGCCAACGTGGCGAAACTCTGTCTCTACTAAGAATACAAAAGTTAGACAGGCTTGGTGGCATGCCTGCAGTCCCAGCTACTCGGGAGGATGAGGCAGGAGAATTGCTTGAATCCAGGAGGCAGAGCCAACAGACTGCACTTTGTTGCCCAGGATGGAGTGCTGTGAACAAAGATCGCACCACTGCACTGCGGCCCGGGTGACAGAGTGAGACTCTGTCTCAAAAAAACCAAACAAAAATTTAAAAACCTCATTTTTTTGTTTGTTTGTGTTTTTTTGATGATTAAAAACCATGGCAAAATTGTACCTACAAGAAAGATGGATATGCATTGTAAGGCACAGGTTTGAAGTTAGATTAGACAGCCATGGGAGAATGCAAGGGTATGTATAAGATTAGTACACAAATACATGCATACATACAAATAACTCAGAAAATTTTTTTGCTTAACACTCAGACATCTCACTGATAGGTTGCAAAAACATGTTATACAAATAATGAGAGCATTTCCTCCCATTAACCTAACTTCAAACAAATCCAAATAAATTCTAAGTTTTAAAAAAGACCATCCATTTTGGTGCCAACATCCTTTTCAAGTAAAGTATTTATATACTGAAGTATGATAAAATCCATAAATAGATACTGTTATATATAGACAGGCACTTTCACGAATTAAATTATGTTTCTTAGAAGACAGAGGCATGAAAATAGAGAAACCAGGAAATAAAACATGTAACTAAAAACTTACTAGGACTTTAAAAACCACTCCTAGGTCACACAAAATGATGGGATAACTTAGTTTAATTATCTGTCTAAATATGAATCTTTACCTCTATGAGAAAGATCAGGCCAGGCGGAGTGGCTCACACCTGTAATCCCAGCACTTTGGGAGGCTCAGGCAGGTGGATCACAAGGTCAGGAGTTCAAGACCAGGCTGACCAATATGGCGAAACCCCATCTCTACTAAAAATACAAAAATTAGCCAGGCATGATGGCGTGTTCCTGTAATTCCAGCTACTCAGGAGGCTGAGGCAGGAAAATCACTTGAACCCAGGAGGTGGAGGTTGTAGTGAGCCGAGATTGCACTACTGCACTCCAGCCTGGGTGACGGAGTGAGATTCCATCTCAAAAAAAAAAAAAGATCAGTCAGTACATAGTCAAGAGTGTGTGTGCACGCATATATATGCATATGTATAGATATATGTAAATATATGTTGTCATTATTATATAATAAACCTACATTCAATAGATTTGTGGTATTTATCTAAATTTGAACAAAAACTAAAAATTCCCAGCACAACTGAGGCAAAATAAAATATAATTTTCTTACAGTTATGCAAAATGACTCTCTACATTTTAATCCGTTAGAGGTAGAGGTAGACAAAGGTTAGTGAGACTCAGCTTCATCACTGCTTTGATGACTTTGAGCATGTTTCCTTGATAATCTCTTGTGTCTTCAACTATGAAATTTAAGAACTAGTACCATCAATATCATTGGGTTATGAAGACTAGATGAAGTAAATTCTATAAAATAATCAAACACAGAGCCTGGCATAAAGCAGACTCAAAAATTGTTAATGGTTTTATAGATAATCATTAAATATAATTAATTATAAACTGTATACTTCACTATTAAAGAATTAGAGGTAAATTATAAAATATTAACAATAATCATTTATAAGACTCTTTTCCTAAGATTGATTTCAAGCTACTGGAGCTTGAGAATGTATTAATTGTTTAACATGTACTGAATGAGTGTTCACTAACAAAATGTTAAAAGGTGAGTTGGTTAGTTTGATAGAATTTTACTGGTCTGATTCTTCATCTCCTGTTTGGGTATTTATGTGTCTTATTATTCTGACTTAGGGAATCCTTTTACTTCCTGTGTCTCTTTTTCTTTATGCCCAAGTTCTATCAGCAGATACTGACCACAGAGCTTTGCAATATAGACAGTTTTGCCTAAAGGCCAAGAAAGAGGCTCAGTTCCACTTCACTGACACTTAGTGAAACTACTCAGGCTTTGGACTTTGTGACCAATATGTTGACTTTAGTTTGTTATTTCAGAAAGAGAACCCAAAGGGCTACCCAACAATTCACCACAGAGAAACTTGTTACTAGCCACATAGGAGGTGACAAGCTGCAGCTGCAACTGGTTGCCACTGTTTCATGAGGTTTTTACATCTTGCTGGGTCCCATGTGAGGCGTAACCTATTATTTAGAAAAGATGCACATTAAGGACTCAAATTAAGAAATTTTGAAACGAGTTATGTTTTCTTCACTCTGGCTTCATAAACTTCTTTCTACACTAAACAATCAGGGAGTCTGTTAGTGTTTTATTCAAAATATATGTTACCAATTCTGTCACCACCATCTGCACACTTCTTTTGCTGTATAAACGCGTCACTTTGTAAATAGCTACTGGGCAGTGTAGATTCAGTTATGTGCATAACTTGAACATTATTTTGTTTCTTTTGGAGGCTGCCTATTCCTGAACCACATGTGGAATTGGTAGCTGCTTTGGTTTTGTTTATTTATTTGCTTATTTCTTTTAGTGGGAAGCAGTTTTCTGGAGTCTTTTTTTTTTTAATTGCATTTTAGATTCCGTATTCTTTTAATTTGATGCAGATGCGAAAAGGGGAAACATTCTTGTGTAATGTATCTGGTCAATATCCATAATAGAATTTGTAATTTTCAGTTAAAATTGAAACTGTAAAATGATATTATACTTGAAAGAAAAACAATAACAATTTCCAATGCCTAATACATAACTTCAAAGGCATTGGACAACATAGATTAAAATGGTATGTTGAATAGGAACTGAAAGTCAACATAGCAAACATCTACCATGGCAAATATTTCCTTACTTGGATTGTAGCTAGGAAATGGTCATCTCTACTCCTTGGGAAAGGCCAGAACAAGACCCATAAAGTCGTAAAATGAACGATCAATAAGAAGCTGGGTATTTAATTTAAAATGATGTTAGGATCTTTAACTCTAAGACAAGGATAATCAGAGGTAGAAGGAATTTAAAGTGATTTCATATTGCTAGGTACATTTGTGTAATCTTATTTATATTAAAGAAAGCATTGGACATAATAAAATTCCTGATACATGCATGCACAAATGCACACACATATACACACACACATATTGAAATGAGACATACATGTGGAGCACTAGAATTGGCATGTAATGTGTGCTCAATAAATGTTCACAACTCTCCCCTAATAAACTTATTAAAATGAAAACTGGTAAATAATGGAAAAGGTTCAGTATTTATCTTTTCTTTAATAACCATACTGCAGAATAGCAAAATAATTGGTGGCAAGTATTTTCTAGAATATAAAATCAGAGGTTACGTGATGATGGCTACATGCACTTACACATAATAAAATTACATACATACATGCACACACACAACCGAATGAATTCATATATAAAACTACTAAAATCTGAATATGGTCTATAGATTGTACCAATGTCAATTTCCTGGTTTTGACATTGTATTCTAGTTATGTAAAATACAGGCATACCTCAGAGATATTGGGAATGTTGATCCAGACAACCACAACAAAGCAATTATTGAAATAAAGCAAGTCACATGAATTTTTTGGTTTCCCAGGACATATAAAAGTTATGTTTACACTATACTGCATCTAGTAAGTGTTCAAAATCATTATATCTAAAAAACAATCTACATACCTTGATTTAAAATACGTTATTGCTAAACATTATTAACAATCAGCTGAGCTTTCAGTGAGTCCTAGTCTGTTTCTGTTTCTGGTGGATCTTGCCTCATTGATGTCTGCTAACTGATCAGAGCGGTGGTTGCTGAAGGCTGGAGTGGCAATTTCTTTTCTCTTTTTTTTTTTGAGATGGAGTCTCACTCTGTCACCCAGGCTGGAGGGTAGTGGCGTGATATCAGCTCACTGCAACCTCTGCCTCCTGGGTTCAAGAGATTCTTCTGCCTCAGCCTCCCGAGTAGCTGGAACTACAGGCGCCCGCCACCACGCCCAGCTAATTTTTGTATTTTTAGTAGATATGGGGCTTTACCATATTGGCCAGGCTGGTCTCGAACTCCTGACCTTGTGATCCACCCTCCTCAGCCTCCCAGAGTGCTAGGATTGCGGGTGTGAGCCAGCCCAACAGTGGCAATTTCTAAAAATAAGACAACAATGAAGTTTGCTGCATTGACTGACTCTTCCTTTCACAACAGATTTCTATGTAGTATATGACGCTGTTTCATTGCATTTTTACCCACAGTAGAACTTTCAAAATTGGAATCAGTCCTCTCAGACCCTGCCACTGCTTTATCAACTATCTTATTTGTAATATTGTAAATTCTTTGTTGTCATTTCAACAGTGTTCACAATGGAATCTTCATCAGTAGAAATTTCTCTTTCCTCATCTATAAAAAGCAGTTCCTCAGCCATGAAAGCTCTGTCATGAGATAGCATCAATTCAGCCACATATTTTCTTTAAAAAAATCTTATTCCAAGTTCCAGGATACATGTGCAGAACGTGCAGATTTGTTACAAGATATACATGTGCCATGGTGGTTTGCTGCACTTATCAACCCATCATCTAGGTTTTAAATCCTGCATGCATTAGGTATTTGTTCTAATGCTCTCCCTCCCCTCCCCTCCTACCCCCTGATAGGCCCTGGTGTGTGTTGGTCCCCTCCCTGTGTCCATGTGTTCTCATTGTTCAACTCCCACTTATGAGTGAGAACATCCGGTGTTTGATTTTCTGTTCTTGTGCTAGTTTGCTGAGGATGATGGCTTCCAGGCTTCATCCATGTCCCTGCCAAGGACATCATCTCGTCCTTTTTTACGAATGCATAGTATTCCATGGTGCATATGTACCACATTTTCTTTATTCTGTCTATCATTGTTGGGCATTTGGGTTGGTTCCATGTCTTTGCTATTGTAAATAGTGAATTCAGCCACATCTTCAGGCTTCATTTTTTATTCTATTTCTCTTGCTATTTCTACTGTATCTGCAGTTACTTTCTCCACTGAAGTCTTGAACACCTCAAAGTCATCCATGAGGGTTGAAATCAACTTCTTCCAAACTCTTGTTAATGTTATATTTGACCTCCTCCCATGAACCACAAATGTTCTTAAATGGCATCTAGAATGGTGAAGACTTTTCAGAAAGTTTTGAATTTACATTGCCCAGATTCATTGGAGGAATCATTATTTATTTAATAAATACAAAATGTATTTCTTAAATAATATGACTTAAAAGTTAAAAGGACTCCTTGATTCATAGACTACAGAATGAATATTGTGTTAGCAGGCTTGAAAACGACACGAATCCCCTTGTACATCTTCATCGGAGCTCTTGAGGGACCAGGCTCATTCTCAATGAGCAGTAATACTTTTAAAGAAATCTTTTTTTTTTTTCTGAGCACTAGGTCTCAACTATGGGCTCAAAATATTTAGTAAACCATGTTGTAAACAGATATGCTATCATCTGGACTTTGTTGTTTTATATAGAGAGCACACGTAGAGTAGATTGAGCATAATTCTTAAGGGCCCTAAATTTTTTGAAATGGTAAGGGAGCAGTGGCTTCAACAAGTCACTAGTTAGCCCCTAACAAGAGAGTCAGCCTGTCCTTTGAGGCTGAAGCTTTGAAGCAAGGCACTGACTTTCCTCTCTAGTGAAGTCATAGATGGCTTTTCCAGTAGAAGGCTGTTTCACGTACATTGAAAATCCGTTGTTTAGTGTCGCCACCTTTACCAATTACCTTAGTTACATCTGGATGACGTGCTGTAGCTTCTTCATCAGCACTTACTGCTTCACTTACACATTTATGTTATTTGGATGGCTTCTTTCCTTAAATCTCATGAACCAACCTCTGCTAGTTGCCAATTTTTTTTTCCTGCAGCTTTCTCACCTCTCACAGTCTTCACAGAATGGAAGAGTTAGCACTTTAGGCTTTGGCTTAAAGAAACATTATGTGGCTGGTTTGTTCTTTGATACAGACCAGTAAAACTTTCTCCACATTAGCAATGAGGCTGATATATATTATGTATATGTACATAATTTGCATGTTCACTGGAATAGCAATTTTGATTTCTTCCAAATACTCTTTCTTTGCATTCACCATTTGGCTAAATGTTTGACTGAACAGAACTTTGGCCTGTGTAGCCTTTCAAAATGCCTTCCTCACTAAGCTGAATCATTTCTGGCTTTTGATTTAAAGTAAGGGATGTGTGACTCTTCCTTTCACTTTTACTCTTGAGGTCATTGTACTGTTATTAACTGGCCTAGTTTCAGTATTGTTATGTTTCAGGAGATTGGGAGGCCTGAAGAAAGGAAGAGAGATGGACAATGGCTGCCCAATGAAGCAGTCACTGATCAGCTAACTGTGTTCTATGGGTGTTGTCTGCTGCATCACAGAATCATTTCAATAGTAACATCAAGCATCACTGTCACAGATCACCATAAAAGATATTGCAGTAATAGTAAAAAAGTTTTAAATATTGCAAGAATTACCAAGATGTGAATCCGAGACAGAAAGTGAGCACATGCTGTTAAAAAAAAAAAAAAAAGAAATGGCACTGATAGACTTGCATGAGACAGGGTTGCCACAAAACCTCAATTTGTAAAAAATACCACACCTGTGAAGCACAATAAAGTGAAGCGTAATAAAATGAGGTGTGTCTGTGTTATCACTGGGGAAACCCAACAGCAGGGACAAGGGAGCGCCCTATGCCATTTTTGTAACTTTTTTTTGTCAACCTATATTCATTTTAAAATAAAAACTGAAGAAAAAAAAATCCCAGAAGTTAACCGTAGGCAATATTTTTATTCCCTTGGTATTAATGCTAGCTATCATCACTTTCCTTTTCTTCTTATGTCTCAGCCACATTGTTGATTCTCCCACTCCTACTTAATAAATGGTCACTCCACATCAAAGATGGTAAATTCAGAGATGGCGGATGTGCTGTTTCCAGTCAAAGCTTGTGAAAGTCATTGCTGCTCTTTCTTTCTTGATGAATACGGACTTGAAGATTTCTCTATCCAACACATTCAGATATGTGTTCTTTACTCTTTTCTTTTCCCAAATACTGTATTTTAACATGAACTTGCACATGTAAATCAATAGCAGGCTCATTCAGAAAGATCTGTCTTAAGAAAAAAAACAAAACAAAATGAAAACAACAAAGTATGAAAAGGAGTTACCAGTTTGTTAAAGTGCATCCTCCTAAAAGTTTATTACCTCAAAATTTTCTCTAGATAATCATTGCTACCTGTTAGGGACAAGAAAACCCCCTCTGTGCAGGCTGATCCCTTCCCCTGCTCTGATTGCTCTGCAGCTGCATTTCTGAACCCCTACCTAGGCGTCATATCAAGGCTGCCAGACGTGCTACAATTAATCAAAGCCAGATTACAGCCATCCAGGTAGCTCGAGGGAGGGCAGGGAAAACATATGTTGGTTATCCATAATTGTAAATTCCTGTTTGACACATATCTGTAAAAAAGTCCTGGTTTCTCTCTTTTTTAAAAAAAGATTGTCGCCACAAAAGTCACGGTATAATGTATTGCAGATCTATTACAAGCTAACAAACCATCTCTGTTCCTGATACCAGTGGATAGATTATGCCCCTCTCACCCTATATAAACCCCTTGTTTTGTAAGCTCAGGGCCACCTCCTCTGACTGTTACAGAACAGCTCGCAGGTTAGTAAAACTTTCTTGCCTGACTTTGGGTCTATTCTCCTTTCTCTCGGCTACCCTTACGCTACCATTTCACTACCCTTTTTTTTTTTTTTTTTTAAGAAGGAGCCTCACTCTGTCGCCCAGGCTGGAGTGCAGTGGCGTGATCTCAGCTCACTCCAACCTCTGTCTCCTGGGTTCAAGTGATTGTCCTGCCTCAGTCTCCTGAGTAGCTGGGACTACAGGCCCATGTCACCACGCCAGCTAATTTTTTGTATTTTTAGTAGAGATGGGGTTTCACCATGTTGGCCGGGCTGGACTCAAACTCCTGACTTTAGGTGATCTGCCTGCCTTGGCCTCCCAAAGTGCTGGGATTGCAGGCATGAGCCACTGCACTCAGCCCCCATTTTGTTTTGACTGAAGATGGACTCACTCTGATATCCAAATTCGATCCCAACTGAGCCAATCAGTGTATCTTGTCCACTGGCCAGGGTAATTTGTATCTTGCCTAGTTAGTGTCAATGTTATGGAAATGATTTCTTGGATGAAGCTGGACACAAAAGAATTTATATTATGTAACTATATACATTATAGTAACATAAATTCTCAAACCAGGCAAAACTGAACTATGCCTCGGTTTCAGCAACCCTAATGCTTTTTCAGGGTTGTTATTATGCTATAGTGAATTGAAATTTTCTTCCTCTCCCTTCACAAATGGGAAATTATTTCTGGGTCTTTGTCTTGCTCTCTTCTGACCAAACACTGGAGATTCTTTCTACGTATTCTTCATTCACAAAAGGGAGTGATGGAGGGTGATCTACGCTAAGTGGTCCTGAGTCTGCAGCCCAAGCGAAGGTCCTTTGCCTCTTGCTTTGACACAGTTGTTAACCCAGTGATTGCTTCTAGATTTTCCCAAACGAAATATAATCTATGCCCTGGTCACTTTAACTTAGCACTTTTTGCTTTTTCTCTGGAGTGTGTTTCCTTTGTTTTTCCATCAACAAAGGAGTCACTTACTTGCAGTTTTTTTCTCCCTGATCAATCCAGGAAATACTTTCTCCAAATATCACGTGTCTAATATTATTGTGCAACAAACTTTTCTAATAATGGTACATATATATCTTAAGAAACTTTAACTGATAGTCTTATTTTGCATCTAATAGTATATTTCAAGTGCTAATGATATAATCGAGGAACACTTAACTGGACTTCATCATTTCAGCACACAACATGCCAAGAGTCAAGAAAGCCCTGAGTTACAAAGACAATGTGACTGTCCAACCAGAACCGTTTCCACAGTTGAATAAAGGAATAATTAGGAAAATGAACTTAAGTTTGTGGTGATTGATATAGTTAGTAAATATGCTTCTTGGAGATTTACTTTTTTTTTTTTAATTATTTTTTAATGAAAGTAAAACATACATATGCTTTAAAAATCCATAGTACAGGCCGGGCACGGTGGCTCACGCCTGTAATCCCAGCACTTTGGGAGGCCGAGGCGGGTGGATCACGAGGTCAAGAGATCGAGACCATCCTGGTCAACATGGTGAAACCCCGTCTCTACTAAAAATACAAAAATTAGCTGGGCATGGTGGCACGTGCCTGTAGTCCCAGCTACTTGGGAGGCTGGGGCAGGAGAATTG
>PVKV010005766.1:0-45501 GCA_004027835.1 Alouatta palliata | reverse complement strand
CGTGAGCCGAGATCGCGCCATTGCACTCCAGCCTGGGTAACAAGAGCGAAACTCCGTCTCAAAAAAAAAAAAAAAAAAAAAAAAATCCATAGTACAGAAGGACTCATTTGGAAAATTAACATTTCTATTTCCTACCTGTGCTCACTCTGGTCCTGCCCCAGGGGAAATAATTTTCATTCTGGTTCTTCTATTTTTTATCAGATTTCTCTCTAAAGGTATAGAAAGGCGCTTTATTACTTTTCCAGCCAAGAATCAATCTAGGATTTCCTTTGTCTAATCAAACCAAAGTTCAGAAATAGTCTCTTCCATGTTACATTCTGCTTTTTTTTTTTAATTTATTTTATTTTTGCTAAAAGCATGCAAGAATTCTTGACTTTGACAAGGAACAGAGGTATCTAGATGAAGTTAAATAGCATGGATGCTGTCTTTTTCAAAGGAAATTTATCTCCAGATAATGATAAGAAAAGTAACTACAATATCTTTTGGGTGTAGGAATTGCAGAAGATAGGCATAGCTTGGAGATACTGTGGGTTTGATTCTCGAACACCACAATGAATTATTATTCACAATGAAATAAATAACACAAATATTTTTGGTTTCCTAATGTATATAAAAGTTATGTGTATAGTACACTGTAGTCTGTTAAATGTACAATAGCATTATGTCTTAAAAATCAATATATTTACCCTAATTTTAAAATGTTATTGCTAAAAAAACACTAATGATCACCTAAGCTTTCAGCCAGTCCTAATTTTTTGTTGGTGAAGGGTCCTATCTTAATGTTCATGGCTGTTGACTGGGATGGTGGTTGCTGAAGGCTGGATGACTTTGGCAATTTTTTTTTTAAACCCACCGGCAACTCTCTTGATTGAGTTATAGGCAATTTTTTAGAATTAAAAAAAAATGAAATTTGTGCGCTGGTTGACTCTTTTTTTATGAAAGATTCTCTGTAGCATGTGATGATGTTTGAAGCATTTTATCCACAGTGGAACTTCTTTCAAAATTGAAGTCAGTCCTCTAAAGTCTTGTCATTGCTTTATCAACTAAATTTATGTATATTCATAGGAGTAGATTTCATCCCAAGAAACCACTTTCTTTGCTCAGCCATAAGAAGCATCTCCTCACCTATTCATGTTTTCTTACAAGATTGCAGCAATTCTGTCACAACTTCAGACTCCATTTCTAATTCTAGTTCTCTTGTTATTTCTACCACATCTGCAGCTACTTCCTCCACTGAGTTCTTCAGCCCTTCAAAGTTATCCATGAGAATTGGAATCAACTTTATCAAAACTCCTGTTAGTGTTGTATTTTGGACTTCCTTTCGTCAATCATGAAAATTTTTCGTGGCATTCAGAATAGTGACTCCATCCCAGGTTTTCAATTTACTTTATCCAGAGCCATCAGAGGAATCTCTATCTATGGTAGTTATAGCACAAAATGCATTTCTTAAATAATATTAATAAACTTGAAAGTTGAAGTGACCCTTTGATTCAAGGGCTGCAGAATGGATGTTGTGCTGGCAGGAAAGAAAACAACATGCATCTCCTTGTACATCTCCCTCAGAGCTTTTAGGTGACCTGGTGCATTGTCAAGGAGCAGTAGTATTTTTATTTTTTTTTATAAATTGGAATGCTTCACGAATTTGCGTGTCATCCTTGCACAGGGGCCATGCTAATCTTCTCTGTATCGTTCCAATTTTTTAGTATATATGTGCTGCTGAAGCGAGCACGGAGCAGTAGTATTTTAAAATGTATAATCTTTTTTTCAGAGCAGTAGATCTCAATAGTGGGTTTAAAATATTTACTAAACCATGCTATAAACAGATGTTCTACTATCCAGACTTTGTTTATTCACTGTAGAACCTGGACAGAACAGATTTAGCATAATTCTTAAGGCCCTAAATTTTGGAAAGATAAATGAGCAGTGGTTCCACCTTAAAGTTACCACTCCATTGGTACCTTTGAAGAGAGACAGCCTCTTCTTGGAAACTTTGAAACTAGGCATCACCTTCTTTTCTCTAGCTATAAAAGTTCTAGATGGCATCTTCTTTCAATATAAGGAAGAAGTATGCATTAAGAATATACTTAGTGTGGCCACTTTCATCAATTAGTTTTGCTAGATTTCCTGGAGAACTTGCTACAGCTTCTACATCAGCGCTTGCTGCTTCACCTTGCACTTATGTTATGGAAACAACCGCTTTCCTTAAACTTCATGAACCAAACTCTGCTAGCTTCCAAGTTTTCTTCCGCAGCTTCCTCACCATTCTCAGCTTTCATAGAATTAAAAAGAGTTAGGGTTCTAGATTAGGCTTTGGTTTAACGGAATGTTGTAACTGGTTTGATACTTAATGCAGACCACTACAACTTTCTCCATATCCTCAATAATGAAATGTCCCCCACCCCCAAATTTTATAAAATGAATTAAGGGGGAAAAATCCAACTAGGCTTGCAGCACAATAGCAACATTGAGTAAGACAGCTTGTCCTTTGACTCACTTCTGTGTAACCAGTTGTAGCTTAGTACCCCAGGATAATGTAGGTCTTTTTCTTTTTCTGTTCCCTAGATAAAATCTAAGACATTGTGAGAAGATAAATTTTTGTTTGAACTTGTTCTTTAGGTTCTGCATACCAACAAAACCACCAGTGCCAGCCAGTATGGAGGGCTCAGTGAGAAGGTGACTCATAATAAAATGTCATTACCACATCCTGATGATTTCAACACCCTTAACCTTGACCAGTAGATGATCCCAAATGTTCCAACCCCTACCCTCCACAATCCCTTAAAAACTCTTGCCCAGAACACCTCCACAAACTGATGCTTGAGAATTCTTCCCGTTTCCTTGTTCTGTGCCTTGTGATTGTTAAACTCTTTCTCTGCTGCAAACCTGCTGTTGGTGTATTGGTCTGTTGCTGCAAAGTGGGCATGGCAGTTTAGTAGTCCTATTACAATAAGGCTTTTAGGCTTTCTTATCATTTGTGTGCTCACTTGGAGTAGCACTTTTTAAATTGCCTTCTAAGACATTTCCTTTGCATTTACAACTTGGTAACTCTTGTGTGTAAGAAGCCTGGCTTTCAGCCTAATGTCAGTTTTGGACATGTCCTCCTAGCTTTAGATTTAAAGTGAGAGACATGAGACTTCCTTTCACTTGAACACATAAGGCCACTGTAAGGTTATTAACTGGCCAAATTTCAATATTGTTGTATCTCAGATAATAGTCAGGCTTGAGGAGAGGAAGAAGAGATGGGGAACAGCTGGTCAGTGAAGCAGAATACACACGTTTACTAATAGGTTCACCATCTTATCTGGACATGGTTCCTGGTGCCCGAAAACAATTACGAGCTTGACATCAACAAGCACTGATCACAGATTGCCATAAAAGATATAATAGTAATGAAAATATTTGAAATTAATTTGACAATTGCAACAGAGAGGCATGAATTGAGCACATGCTGTTGGAAAAATGGTGTTGATAGACTTATTGACAAAAGCTTGCCATAAATATTCCATTTGTAAAAAATGCAATTTCTGCAAAGTACAATAAAGTAAGGTGCAAGAAAACAATGTATGACTATTCTCATCTATACAGAGTGTGGGTTGTTTTCTAGACACTTACTCAACTCCCATAAAAACTCAGAGATATTGATGCAGGGAAGTGCTGATGTCAGTGGCAGGAAAGTGTCACTTAATGCAGCCTCCCTTCTCATGCAATCACCCAACAGGTTCTTCCTGCCCATTGCACAAACAAAATCCATCCACTGAGACACCAGTATTGCAGCAGAGAAAGATTAATTGACACAGGGCTGGCTTACTTAGGAGAACTGGAGTTATCACTCACATAAGTCTCCCTGAAGGCTTGAAGGCTAGCATTTTTTAAATTATACTTTCAGTTCTGAGGTACATGTGCAGAACGTGCAGCTTTGTTACATAGGTCTACATGTGCCAGGGTGGTTTGCTGCATCCATCAACCCATCATCTACATTATGTATGTCTCCTAATGCCACCCCTCTCCTAGCCCCCAACTCTGCAGCAGGCCTCAGTGTGTGATGTTCCCCTCCCTGTGTCCATGTGTTCTCAATGTTCAACACCCACTTATGAGTGAGAACATGCAGGTGTTTGATTTTCTGTTCTTGTGTTAGTTTGCTGAGAGTGATGGTTTCCAGCTTCATCCATGTCCCTGCAAAGGACATGAACTCAACCTTTTTTATGACTGCATAGTATTCCATGGTGTATATGTGCCACATTTTCTTTATTCAATCTATCATTGATGGGCATTTGGGATGGTTCCAAGTCTTTGCTATTGTGAACAGTGGCATAATAAACATGCATGTGCATGTGTCTTTATAGTAGAATGATTTATAATCCTTTGGGTATATACCCGGTAATGAAATTGCTGGGTCAAATGGCATTTCTGGTTCTAGATCCTTGAGGAATCACCACACTGTCATCCACAATGGTTGAACTAATTTACACTCCCACCAATAGTGTAAAAACACTCCTATTTCTCCACATCCTCTCCAGCATCTGTTGTTTCCTGACTTCTTAATGATCACCATTCTAACTGGCATGAGATAGTTTTGATTTGGATTGAAATGGTTTTGATTTGCATAGTGGTTTTGATTTGCATTTCTCTAATGATTAGTGATGATGAGCTCTTTTTTCATATGTTTGTTGGTTACATAAATGTCTTCTTTTGAGAAGTGTCTGTTTGTATCCTTCACCTATTTTTTGATGGGGTTGTTTTTTTCTTGTAAATTTGTTTAAGTTCTTTGTTTATGGATATTAGCCCTTTGTCAGATGGATAGACTGCAAAAATTTTCTCTCATTCTGTAGCTTGCCTGTTCACTCTGAAAATAGTTTATTTTGCTGTGCAGAAGCTCTTTAGTTTAATTAGATCCCATTTGTCAAGTTTGGCTTTTGCTGCCATTGCTTTTGGTGTTTTAGTCATGAAATCCTTACCCATGCCTGTGTCCCAAATGGTATTGCCCAGGTTTTCTTCTAGGATTTTTATGGTTTTAGGTCTTACATTTCAGTCTTTAATCAATCTTGAATTACTTTTTGTATAAGGTGTAAGGAAGGGGTCCAGTTTCAGTTTTCTGCATATGGCTAGCCAGTTTTCCCAACACCATTTATTAAATAGGGACTCCTTTCTCCAAAGCTTGTTTTTGTCAGGTTTGTCAAAGATCAGATAGATGGAGATGTGTGATGTTATTTCTGAAGCCTCTGTTCTATTCCATTGGTCTGTATAACTGTTTTGGTACCAGTATCATGCTGTTTTGGTTACTGTAACCTTGTAATATAGTTTGAAGTCAAATAGCATGATGCCTCCAGCTTTGTTCCTTTTGCTTAGGATTGTATTGGCTATACAGGCTCTTCTTTTTTAGTTACACATGAAATTTAAAGTATTTTTTTCAATTCTGTGAAGAAAGTCAGTGGTAGCTTGATGGGGATAGCATTGAATCTAAATTACTTTGAGCAGTATGGCCATTTTCATGATATTGATTCTTCCTATCCATGAGCATTGAATGTTTTTCCATTTGTTTGTGTCCTCTCTTATTTCCTTGAGCAGTGGTTTGTAGTTCTCCTTGAAGAGGTCCTTTACATCCCTTGTTAGTTGTATTCCTAGGTATTTTATTCTCATTGTAGCCATTGTGAATGGGAGTTTACTCATGATTTGGCTCTCTGTCTGTTGTTGGTGTATAGGAATGCCCATGACTTTTGCACATTGATAGTGTATCCTAAGACTTTGCCGAAGTTGCTTATCAATTTAAGGAGATTTGGGGCTGAGATGATGGGGTCTTCTAAATATACAATCATGTCATCTGCAAACAGAGACAATTTGACTTCCTCTCTTCCTATTTACATTCCCTTTACTTATTTCTCTTATCTGATTGCCCTGGCCAGAATTTCCAACACCATGTGGAATAGGAGTGGTGAGAGAGGACATCCTTGTCTTGTGCCAGTTATCAAAGGGAATGCTTCCAGTTTTTGTCCACTCAGAATGATATTGGCTGTGGGTGTGTCATAAATAGCTCTTATTATTTTGAGATATGTTCCATCAATACCTAGTTTATTGAGTTTTTAGCATGAAGGAATGTTGAATTTTATTGAAGGCCTTTTCTGCATCTGTTGAGATAACCATGTGGTTTTTAGCATTGGTTCTGTTTATGTGGTGGGTTACATTTATTGATTTATGTGTGTCAAACTGGCCTTGTATCCCAGGGATGAAGCCAACCTGATCATGCTCGGTAAACTTTTTCATGTGTTACTGGATTTAGTTTGCCAGTTTATTGAGGATTTTTGCATTGAAGTTCATCAGGGATATTGGCTTGAAATTTTCTTTTTATTGTTGTGTCTCTACCAGGTTGTGGTATCAGGATGATGCTGAACTCATAAAATGAGTTTTTCTATTGTTTGGAATAGTTTCAGAAAGAATGGTACCAGCTCATCTTTGTACTTCTAGTAGAATTCAGCTGTGAATCCATCTGGTCCTGGGCTTTTTTAAAAATTGGTATGCTATTAATCACTGCCTCAATTTCAGAACTTGTTATTAGTCTATTCAGGGATTCAACTTCTTCCTAGTTTAGACTTGAGAGGGTGTTTGTGTTCAGGAATTTATCCATTTCTTTTAGGTTTTCTAGTTTGTTTGCATAGAGGTGTTTACAGTATTCTCTGATGGTAGGTTGTATTTCTATGGGATCGTGGTGATATCCCCTTTATCATTTTTTATTGCATCTATTTGATTCTTCTCTTTTTCCATCTTTATTAGTATGGTTACAGTCTATTTTGTTAATCTTTCTGAAAAACCAGCTCCTGAATTCGTTGATTTTTTTTTTTTAAGGATTTTTCATGTCTCCATCCCTTTCAGTTCTGCTGTGACTTAGTTATTTCTCGTCTTCTGCTAGCTTTTAAACTTGTTTGCTCTTGCTTTGCTAGTTATTTTAATTGTGATGTTAGGGTGTTAATTTTAGACCTTTTCTCCTTTCTCTTGTGGGCATTTAATGCTATAAACTTCTCTCTAAGTAGTGCTTTAGCAGTGTCCCAAAGATTCTGGTACATTGTGTCTTTGTTTTCACTGGTCTCAAAGAACTTATTTCTGCCTTGATTTTATCATTTACCCAGTAGTCATTCAGGAGCAGGTTGTTCAGTTTCCATGTAGTTGTGCAGTTTCGTGTGACTTTCTTAATCCTGAGTTCTACTTTGATTGCACTGTGTTCTGAGAGACTGTTATGATTTCCATTCTTTTGCATTTGCTGAGGAGTGTTTTACTTCCAATTATGTGGTCAATTTTAGAATAAATGAGATGTAATGCTGAAAAGAATGTATATTCTGTTAGTTTGGGGTGGAGAGTTTTGTAGATGTCTATTAGGTCTGCTTTGTCCAGAGCTGAGTTCAAGTCCTGAATATCCTTGTTAATTTTCTGTCTTGTTGATCTGTCTAATATTGACAGTGGGATAGTGGGATGTTAAAGTCTCCCATTATTATTGTGTGGGAATCTAAATCTCTTTGGAGGTCTCTAAGTACTTGCTTTATGGATCTGGGTGCTCACCTATTGTGTGCATATATATTTAGGATAGGTAGCTCTTCTTGTTGAGTCCATCCATTTATCATTATGTAATACCCTTCTTGGTCTCTTTTGATGTTTGTTGGTTTAAAATCTGTTTTATCAGAGACTAGTATTGCAACCTCTGCTTTTTTTTTCTTTCCGTTTGCTTGATAAATATTCCTCCATCCCTTTATTTTGAGCCTATGTGTGCCTTTGCACATGAGATGGGTCTTCTGAATACAGCACATCAATGGGTCTTGACTCTATCCAATTTGCCAGTCTGTGTCTTTTAATTGGGGCATTTAGCCCATTTACATTTAAGGTTAGTATTGTTATATGTGAATTGCATCCTGTCATTATGGTGTTAGCTGGTTATTTTGTTCGTTAGTTGATGCAGTTTCCTCATAGTGTCTATGGTCTTTACAATTTGGTATGTTCTTGCAGCGGCTGGTACTGGTTTTTCCTCTCCATGTTTAGTGCTTCCTTCAGGAAGTACTTATAAGGGAAGCCTGGCAATGACAAAATCTTTCAGCAATAGCTTGACTGTAAAGGATTTTATTTCTCCTTCACTTATAAAGCTTAGTTTGGCTGGATTATGAAATTCTGGGTTGATACTTCTTTAAGAATGTTGAATATTGGCCCCCACTCTCCTCTGGTTTGTAGGGTTTCTGCAGAGAGATCTGCTGTTTGTCTGATGGGCTTCCCTTTGTGGGTGACCTGACCTTTCTCTCTGGCTGCCCTTAGCAATTTTTCCTTCATTTCAATGTTGGTGAATCTGACAATTATGTGCCTTGTGGTTGCCCTTCTTAGGAGTATCTTTGTGGTGTTCTCTGTATTTCCTGCATTTGAATGTTGGCCTCTCTTACTAGGTTGGGGAAGTTCTCCTGGATAGTATCCTGAAGAGTGTTTTCCAACTTGGTTCCATAAGTCCAGCATTTTTATAAACAATATAGTGGCCAGGGGGTTAGGAAATGGGTGTTGTTGATTGGTTGAGGGGGTGGTGGTGAAACCATAAGGGTGTAGAAAATGGTCCTGGTGCCCTCAGTCTGCCTCTGGGTGGGGCCACAGGATTAGTTGAGTCATGAGCCAGGAGTCCAGGTGGGGTCAGTCTGAAAAAGCACTTCAAAGAAACCAATCTTATCATCTACAATAGTAATGGTATCTACAGGAGCAATTGCGAAGGTCACTAGCCACATGACTCCTGAGCAGTAAGTGATTATAGAAACTACACCTAGGCCGGGCACGGTGGCTCGCGCCTGTAATCCCAGCACGTTGGGAGGCCGAGGCGGGCGGATCACAAGGTCAAATGATCGAGACCATCCTTGCCAACATGGTGAAACCCCGTCTCTACTAAAAATACAAAAATTAGCTGGGCGTGGTGGCGCACGTCTGTAGTCCCAGCTGCTCAGGAGGCTGAGGCAGGAGAATTCCTTAAACCCCAGGAGGTGGAGGTTGCAGTGAGCCGAGATCACGCCACTGCACTCCAGTCTGGCGCCTGGCGACGGAGTGAGACTCTGTCTCAAAAAAAAAACAAAAAAAAACAAAAAAAAAACTACACCTGCACTTTAACAGAGCTCAGGTACTTCTCATAATCCTAACCTTGTGGCTCTTTTCTTAGTTTGTCAAAAGTGGTTGAGTTTTGAGAAGGGCTATTATCATCCTTGCCTTAAGGTTAAACTATAAACTAACTTCCTTCTAAAGTTAGCTCGGCCTACACCCAGTAATGACCAAGGACACCTTGGAAGTCAGAAGTAAGATCGAATCAACCATGTCAGATTTCTCTCACTGTTGTAATTTTGCTGAGGTAGCTTCACTCACAGCATAAGAACCTTCATGTCAGAAGCACTCCATCCTGCTTCTCTGACCTCTTTTATCTGCCTACTCTCATTCACCATTTCACTTTATCCTCTTTTCTTTCGTATTAGGGGAGTTTTCTTAGTCTTGGGTCCCACAAAAATATGAAACTCAATGAAGGGCTAGATGATTGATACTTACATGGCATCCTGAACTGCATAAAGGAGTAGCGACTGGGGCTTCTGATGGGGACTTCTGGAATAGGGACAAGTATGGGAGGGTGAAGGTGAGGAAATACGTTGAATAAACGTTTTCTTGTTATGTAAATAAGAGTCCTTCAGGGAAAAAAAAAGTTGTTTAAGAGCAGCCCTTTTCCTGATATAGATAATTTTACCAATATAGATTTCCTTAACTGATGTCATTTTCCTTTACAAAAGGGCAGCTTTTCACATGAGCTATTCTTGTGTCTGCAGTTTCTCAAAATAACCAGCTTGAAATATGCCAAAAAAGAAAAATATTTTGGGGTGACATATTCTGGTCTCCCATCTTATTTTGGGGTGATGCGTCCTGAGCCTCAACAACACATTTCTTTTTCTGACACACATCCCCAAATAGCCTTTTCATATAAGATAAGCAAAATAATTTTGGATATTTATATATACATTCCTGAGATCCATTGGTGTGAGGGTGGCAAAGCTTTTAGCAGATCTAGGGGGAAAAGAAGGTCCAAAGCCTGCAGATGTAAAAGTCTGTCCAAGTACAAGAAAGGTTCCTAGATATATGAGAGGGGCAATGATAACTTTTGCTATGCAATGAAAGGCAAGGAGTGTTGCCTTCTCTACATATACTTGTATGCATATTTCTCATTATCTATGTGAACAAAACGTAACCAGTTCTTCAAGAAAGTAACACAAAGGATTGGCTTGTCAAACCAGAATCTTAAGTAACCTCAGAGATTTCGCCCAGTATCACGCTTTACTCAAAATTTCAGTTATACAGTAATTGTGAGATGCAGACAAAACAGTGGAAAACCCAGGCCTGCAAAAGCAGCTTCTCATTCTTACTTTCTCCTTAGGACACACCCTGGCCCAGACAAACAGATGAACATGTAAGTTCTCTTAATGGTGCTTGTGGCTGCACCATTTACACAAAAGGAGTTGTGTTGGTCATGACACATCTCCATTTTATGCTCAGATGGTTACATGGTTATGGTTACACATAGTTTATGTGACATTTTCCAGGAAGCCATTCTCCATAAACCCACAGATTCTAGTTTTATGCTTTTTTTTTTTTTGATGCAGTGTTTTGCTCTCATCACCCAGGCTGGAGTGCAGTGACGTGATCTCAGTTCACTGGATTCAGGAGAGTCTCATGCCTCAGCCTCCTGAGTAGCAGCACTTACGGGTGTGCACCACCATACCAGACTAATTTTCTATTTTTAGTAGAGATGGGGTTTGTCCATGTTGGCCAGGCTGGCCTCAAACTCCTGACCTCAAGTGATCCACCCATCTCAACCTCCCAAAGTCCTGGGATTACAGGGGTGAGCCACCATGCCCAGCCTTAGTTTTACATTTTTATTTGATTTTACCACTCACTAACAATTTTAGACAATCTAATACATTCTGCTAAAATCATTCAATTAATAAGGATTTTGCAAGCAAAATCCACTATCTAGCTAGTAGGTTTGTTATTAGCATGTTTACAATGAGATTTTACCAGGTCAGTAACATCTTTTATTTCTTCTCAGGGAGCCCTCTCTCCCTGTTAAAAGAACAATTTGTAGCCTGATGCTAGCAATTTTTTTTTCCATTCAAAGAATACATTTTCTAAAAGCAGTGAGATCAAAATAAATTTCTTCCTTGGGGATATTAAAATGTATATTATTATTGTATTCTGCAACATTTTAGTTATAAATTTTTAGGTAGCGAAAAGACTTCACTGTTTATATCTTAAGTGAACATTAGTTTATTTTCCTCGGCTCTTGACTGAGGTTTAAAAGTCAACTTCACTGTTGAAGTCATCACTTGCTCTGAACAAAAGCACGAGTAAACAGCAAGGGAGGAAGAGGGTGGCTTCCTGCAGTGGCTACTAGGAGACGGGAAGTCCCACAAAGAAAGATGTTCTTTTGGCAGGATACCTAACTTTTCAAAAGCAAATTTATGTAAGTGAAGCTGGAAATTTCAGCAGAATTTAGTCTGGGTTCTCTCTGCAGGAGCCCCAGAGAATACTTTGAGTGCAAACTTTATTTGGAATTGCGTGTGGAATAAAGGTAGGAAAGGAAGGGTAATAGGAAAGGGAATATGGAACACAATGAAGATTTTCTTAATCTAGCTTCTAGAAGAGGGGACTGGAGCATAACACTTCGAGTAATTCTGGGAAATGAGGCAAAACACAATGTTCAGAATTACTTGATTTAGGGTTGAAACTGCTGGACTCTAGAGACTCCCAAGATTCGTCGAGTCCCATTCTGGTGATGATTATTCAGCACTTCCGGACTAGCATATCTGAGAACAGCAAGGCTTTCAGCAGCTATCAGAGAAAAAAGAACCCAGAGATACAGCTGTACAGATAACTAGTTGGCCGTAGTTCCCCAAATATTCCAAGGGACATAGGCAAGGCAATGATAGCCTCAGGAACAAGTGGAGATGAGTGGAAGAGATACAGTGCATGGAAACCATTCACCTGCCTATGTACAAAAATAAATAGAAAGGGCAATCAGAGTTGGCAGCTCAGAAAGAGTTAAAGGAAGGAGGTATGTATATATATATGTATATATATATATATGTATATATATACATACACACACATATATATATATGCTTACTCTGTGTGTGTGTGTCTGTGTGTGTTGGGGGGTGGGTGAGTGGGTGTGTTTAGATATCTTATTTAAGACTGGAGTTCTTGAATTAAACTTGCATTTGTTGGATTTTTATTCCTAAATCAGTGAACTAAGAAGAAAAAAAAAAGCCAATGATCGATGAATGTATTCTCACCAAACGTGGTTCTAAAAACTTAGAATAACTTCCAAATAAAGGTGGTTCTGTTAGTAATGAAAGTGTAGTAATAATCCCTATTGCACATTCTGCCATAAATTCATACTATTTCAAGAGAAAAACTAAAACCAAACCCCTAAACTCCTGTATTTTAAGGCAATTTTACATGAGGGAAAAATAATCAATATCAGACAGATTTCTTCTAGATTAGCCTTTTCTAACACTAAAACTGAAAATGAATAGATTTCAAGTAAGCAAAGGATTTTAAATAAATCACTTCAACTAAGATTCGCATAAATTCTGGATGAAGTTGCTTTTATGCTTATATTCTTCAGTAAGGATTTACATTTCTACAAATTTGGTGGTGCAATGAAACCAGCCCTATACACGCAATGCAAACTGAAAAGATGGAAAGTTTTGACCTCATAAAAACTGAGAAATCAAAGTAGTTTTTTTATTCTGTTGTTGGTTGAAAGCCTATCTTTTACAAAAAGGTTTATCTATGGTAATATTATAATGCTTGAACATAAACAATATACACAATATAGTACACCAAAGTTTATTTGAGTGTCTGCTTTTGTATGAGGACTCATGGTAGATTGTATTTCCAGATACTAAGTCATGGATCGAAATCTGTCATTTGAAGATTCTTATTATAGCCAATCTGTTCCACATTGGAAATTTGACCTGTTCCACATTTGATATTCCTATCAACAAGGTTACTCTTCTGTAGACAAAAAAGTGTACATTGAAGTAGCAGTGTAGTATCTGAATTAGATAACACACTAAACAATATAATAATTAATGTATTAGTAAAAATAAAGAAAATAAAGCAGCTGAAGTCACGTTCAAAGAACTTTAAGGAAAAGAAAAGTGAGGTGTTGACCAAAGCTTTTAGGGCTAACGTGAATGAGGCAATCAAGTGGGAAACCCATCCAGTTCTACCTTCCTTTTTGAACTTGTCCCGTCGTGGCCAGGATAATTAGGTAGGGATCAGAAGAACAGAGTGAGACAGGGAAATCCCACTTTATGTGACATTGGGCAAATTACTTAGCTCCACATGCCTCAGTTTTCTCATTGATAAATTGAGGATATTTATATATCTTTACTATCAAACCATTTACAGAAATAAATGAGCTAACATATGCCAAGTTCTTTAAATTGTGTACAATTCAAGTACAAGGTAAGTAATACATGTTTGTTGTTATTAAAAGAGGAAAATTCTGTGAGTAATTTTATTACACTAAGTAAATTTACCTTTGGTTTGCCAATCATTTCCTTCATTTTCCAGATAACTCTTTAAAATGAATTCCATTTTCAAGCATTAAAACCAAAACAACAACAAAACTCCCTCTCACCTCTTCTCACCTTCTTTAGCGCTTGCCACAGTGTGAATATTACAGAAGTGCTGTGAGACTTTCCTGTATTGTGGTTCCTGGACCACGTTAGAAGCTTGTGATTTTACTGCTTCTTATTCGTACTATAATACATGTCTCATCAATAGCTAATTCCAAAACATCATTTAAAGACACAATTTTTCATTCTATTTTTTTTGTTAAATTTCTTTATACTCAACTTTCAGAGTCTTTCAACTCCAGCTCAGCTCCAACAATTCAACGCTGTTCTTTCTGAACAAGTACACATCGTGCCTTCTCTACATCGCTCTTGGAACATAACTTCTCATGGCAGGTATGTGTGATTTCAGTCACCAAATTAAAAATAACCAGAAAAGCTATTTCTTGGATTGGCTAATTTTGGGCTAGTGCTTTAAGAGAAAAGGACATGATTAACAGTGGATATTTTTAGGCTTTTCATGCATTAGCGCTTTCCGCATTCATTTTATTTTCCTGATTCTTCATTGTTTAACTTAGAAATGATTCCATGAAGCTTTTATAGCAGGTTTAAAGAGTGGCTTCTGGCAGGGTACCTCTAAATTCTGAATGAGAACTGAACTTTAACCTGGTTAAATTGTGAGCAACAGAATTCTAGCATAGTAATAGAAAGTGCCAAATATTAATGACGCAATGCTTTAAAGTTTTAAATTTACTATTTATGTTCTGACATCCAAAAATTACACAAATGAACAATTTGACACATTGTACTGTTGTTAATGACAACATCGTTATTTGAGAGTGGGCCAATGTGAGCACAGAATCTCCTAATGTTGAAATGTTTTAGGCAAAAAGCCTAGAAACAAGCAATTTTGAATGTGAACAAATGTAATGTTCTTGGGGAAAAAAAGATTGTTTGTGTATCGTAATTCAATATACTGTGCAATGAACCCATGCCTCCAAGGTATCACCCATCTATTGGTTGTAGAAGGAGTTACCACACAAAGTCCAGAATGTTCCTCTGTCTTCTTTTCCCTATAATATCTCTATGAAGCCATGAGCAGCTAGACATTTATCAGAGCAAAACTACATTAGGATGAGGAGAGGACTCACTCTCAAATAGTATTATTGTGACAATGATAGACTGTGTTAAACGAAAGATTCTTGAGCTAGACACACTTTCATTTGATTTCTGACTTGGAGACTTACTTGCTTTGATACCTTGAGAAAATAACGTTATTATTGGACCTTACGTTTTCTCATCTACCTAATGAGACTCATACTATCTATCTTATCATTTTGTTGAGAGAATAAAAATAAATTGCTATTATGTACGTCCATAAAACACAACTTGGTGCCTGCTAATATCTTCTTCCTCCAGATCTTTAAGCTTCTCTGCCAGTTTAAAACATAAATGGTAAATTCACTTTACTGAGACAGAGCTGATAGAGAAGAAAATGTTTGAACAATCTCCCTGAAGAATAAGATATACATCACATAAAAATGTTGATATTGGGTGAAGTCCTGATTGGAAAGTCTTCATTTTTTAGTGTTTTATTGGCAAGCTGACTCCATTATCAAATGAAAGAATGTTTTGGATTCTCTCTCACTAGTTTCTGCTTTTAAGAACTCAGCTCCTGTGTTTGTGCTTTAAGTCATTGCCCTGTCTGTCTTTCTTACAGTGTTTAAGGCCACTTTCTGGAGGTTGATTTCTGGGACCTTAGGGATAATATGCCTTTCGTTGATGGCTACACTGGGAATTTTGTTAAAAAATTGTAAGTTCTTCTAAGTAAGTCTCCATAAAAATCGAAACTGTGATGACATCATTTAATAATAAAGACTTCATCTCACTAATGTTAATATGTTATTATTTCAGAAACCCACATCTAATTAAACAAATTTCTAATCATTTCTTATAGCTTTTACTAAACCGAGTATTGAGTCAGCATTTACTCCAGGACCCAACATAGAACTCCAGAAAGGTAGGTCAAATTTTTTGGAAAACTTAGCATTGGTAAAGGATTAAATAAGCAGTTTCTTGTTTCTCACACAGAGAAGCATGACAAAATATTATACTTAGTAATAGAAATTTGCCTACCGGTGTGGGATAGTCTCATTTTACTGTTCTCTAATGTAAACATGATTAAATTACACTGAATGTGCATCATTTACACATTTAACTAATTAGGAAAATGGTATCTGAAATGAAAAATATATGAGTGTTCATCATTAGGTAACAAAAAATAAACCACAGGAAATATTACAGTTAATCCTCATTACCTGCGTGAAGTTGCTTATAACCTGTACTTTTGCATCTCATTACTTTTCCCTTTTGATTCTTAAATGATGCAGAATACAGTGCACAGATTTCTTTTTTTGTTTTGTTTTGTTTAGGAAGTCTTTATTTACCCCTAGGTAACACAGGTTTTCCTTCTTAGCTTTACAGTTTTAACTTTTAGTGCACAGATTTCTAAACCTTACTTATCCAGTGAAATCCAGCTCAAAGTCTAATTTTCTTTCTTTCTTTTATTTTTAGAGATGGAGTTTTGCTCTTGTCTCCCAGGTTGGAGTGCAGTGGCGTGATCTCACCTCACTGCCACCTCCTGTTCCCTGGTTCAAGAGATTCTTCTGCCTCAGCCTCCTGCGTAGGTGGAACTACAAGCACCCACCACCGTGCCTGGCTAATTTCTGTATTTTTAGTAGAGACGGGGGTTTCGCTATGTTGACCATGCTGGTCTTAAACTCCTGACCTTAGGTGATCCACCCGCCCCGGCCTCCCAAAGTGCTGGGACTATGGGCATTAGCCACTCTGTCCGTCAGAGCCACCGCACCCAGCCCAGATTTTCTAAATATATTTTTTTCCAAATGCACCCAAGTTGTCTCACCATCTTCTGGGATTATATAGTGCTTCATTCACAGTGTAACATCTTGGCCAGGTGCAATGGCTCATGCTTGTAATCTGAGCACTTTGGAAGGCTGGAGGTAGGCATATTACCTGAGGGCAGAAGTTTGAGACCAGCCTGGCCAACATAGTGAAACCCCATCTCTACTAAAAATACAAAAATTCGCCAGATATGGTGGCACACGCCTGTAGTCTCAGTTATTCAGGAGGCTGAGGCATGGAGAATTGCTTGAACTTGGGAGGCAGAGGTCACAGTGAGCTGAGATGGCGCCACTGCACTCCAGCCTGGGCAACACAGCAACACTCTCTCAAAAATAAATAAACAAATAAATAAATGGTGCAACATCTTCAGCACCACTTACATGGCAAAGATTTGAGTGCCTATGCTATGTCATGCTTTTTATTGCTGTGGATAACAAATGTTGAAAACACTATTGTTGATAAACTATATAATTAAGACTCAAGATAATTGGTTTATTTATATTCCCTTTCAAATATATATCAAAATTCTCCAAATGTACCATATTCCCACCCCCCTCCCCCATTTTTTTTTTTTTTTTTTTTTTTTTTTGAGACAGAGTTTCACTCTTGTTACCCAGGCTGGAGTGCAATGGTGCAATCTCAGCTCACCACAACCTCCACCTCCTGGGTTCCAGCGATTCTCCTACCTCCGCCTCCCAAGTAGCTGGGATTACAGGCATGTGCCACCATGCCTAGCTAATTGTTTGGTATTTTTATTAGGGACAGGGTTTCTCCATGTTGGTCAGTCTGGTCTTGAACTCCTGACCTCAAGTGATCTGCCCACCTCAGCCTCCCAAAGTTCTGGGATTACAGGTGTGAGCCACCACTCCTGACCAGAGCCATATTCTTTTCTGACTCAGAAAACATGCTAAAATGTTTTCCTCCTTTCAATCTCTTTCATCTAGTTAACTTCTATTTATGCTACGGTACTTAGTTTTGAGTTACTTCCTCAAAAAAGGTTCTTCCAACTGCCCCTCATCTTACACTGCACTACATACAGTTTTAACATACTTAATTGTTTTTGTGCACTTACCTAAATCATCATTAACTATCATTAATAAATTATTGAAAATTAGATAATTCTGGTTCTATCTCTAGAATATAATCTCCATGAGGAAAAAGCATCGTGTTCATGTCTAATTAGTTCACATTAGTAGCCACTGAACTGTGGTGTTTGCAGTAGATTCTGAAAGAATGTTAAAAGAATAAACAGCAAATAATTTTTGAATAATGAAATGGCATTGAAGAAAACGTCATCTCCTATGTCATTAGTTACGTTTTATCTTTTCTGTCAGACTCTGACTGCTGTTCTTGCCAGGAAAAATGGATTGGTTACCGATGCAACTGTTATTTCATTTCCAGTGAATCTAAAACTTGGAATGAAAGTAGGCACCTCTGTGCTTCTCAGAAATCCAGTCTTCTTCAGCTTCAAAGCAGAGATGAACTGGCATGTACTAAGTCTGATTTTCTACATTTTCTTTGATCTAGAAAAATATACTATCTAAACAAGTTAAATAATTTAAGTCATTAATCAGATCATAAGTGGAGGGTTATATTGGAATTGAGTTATTGATTCTGTGTACCTTAAAGTAGTTATTGTAAAATCTATATTAAATTCCTCATTGATTCATATCATGGGAATACAAATCAAGATAGGTGCCAAAGAAACTTTTCAGGAAGAATTCAGTCATTATATTTACCCATTTTAGATAATAGGTCATTATATTTACCCATTTTATTTAAAGAACTAACTAAATGACTGTGATTTTTAGCTCTTTTAATTAAATTTCTTTTTTTAAAATAATTTTATAGTTTTTGTCATCTTTCTGGGATATAAGCTAGTATGGAAAATATGGTAAGAAAAATTACCAAATTTTTTTTTTTTTTTTTTTTTTTGAGACAGAGTTTCACTCTGTTGCCCAGGCTGGAGTGCACTGGCACGATCTCTGCTCACTACAACCTCTGCCTCCTAGGTTCATGCAATTCTACCATCTCAGCCTCCTGAGTAGCTGGGATTACAGGTGCATGCCACCAGTATTTTCAGTAGAGATGAGGTTTCGCCATGTTGACCAGGCTGGTCTTGAACTCCTGATCTTGGTTGATTTACCCGCCTCTGCCTCCCAAAGTGCTAGGATTACAGGTGTGAGCTACCATGCATGGCCCTAATTGCCAAATTCATAAGAAAAAGTGAAAAAATTCTCCAGCTGCATGCAGTACCTGTGCTGATTATAGGTTGAGTAGATCGTACTCATGAGATTCATCCTTCAGAATACCATTATTTTGGAATCAAATTTAATTGATCCACTGTAAAGAAAGTGTTACATGAAGACTCTATCTCCTTTTATAAGGTTTTTAATTCTTCAAGAAGTGAGATTTTGTGGTATTTTTTATCCATGTATGAATGGGCCAGATAAATAAGAACTTTGAGTCATGTGACTATACCTTTTGTGTGATGGACAGGATGAATCTTATTCTGAACACTGACCTTCCTTCAAAATCTGTTATTCCCAGAGTAGATTAAAATTAGATTAATGTGATTGTCTTTTACTCGAAGCAGGATTTTATGAGCTCCAGTCAACAATTTTACTGGATTGGACTCTCTTATAGTGAAGAACAAAACGCCTGGTTGTGGGAGAGTGGCTCTGCACTCTCCCAGGATCTGTAAGTTTCTGCCAATCATTTATCATTTTTGCTCTTTATGGAATTTGTCCTTATATGTGACTAGGAAAGGTAACATCCAGGAGCACTGTAGCTGAAATAACCTTGTCTAGGGCATGAAAATACAGAAAAAGGAAAAGGTACAACAGAATAACAATTTTAGATCTGCCTAGAACATCCAAGTTTATGTTCAAGTGACATAAAGTTAGTGTATTTGTGGCCATAAAAGAACTTTTAACATATGCTTTTTTTTTTTGCCTTAGTACAAGCACTTGGCAGTATATGCGCATGTACAGATACTCATATTCACAGAGGCAGTCGAGATAAAACAGTATATCCATTATTTTATTTATTCTGGTAGATTCCAATATTCTCATCATCCTCTTATGTTTTGTATACCGTAGACTTATTTTCTGTATATGTGTACTTTTTGAATCTCCTTTTCATTTATAAACATGAGATTTGCAACATCACACAGGGACAAAGTTTATGCTCTGGCTTGTTTCTGTTTCCCTAGACAAGATCAGATAATACATCTTAAATAAAATAGAAGTAAAGCATATCATACATTTAAACCATTAATCACAACAGAAAAACAACAAGGAAAAATCCCTAGCCTCAATGATATTGATCAGTGAGAAAACATCTGAGTATTTTGTAGCATTATACTAGAGAATCATGAAAATTGTGGTTACTGAAAGAGAAAAAAGGACTCGATATGTTAATATCTCACTCAAATGCTTTTGAAGGTTACATCATTTAATTGAAAACTTCCCTGATCATTCTCACTTCCTTTTTCCATATGTTAACATTTTCTTCTTCATTACAGATTTCCATTGTTTGAAACTTCTAATCGAAAGAACTGCATAGCATATAATCCAAAGGGAAATGCTGTAGATGAAGCCTGTGAAATTAAAAATCGTTATATCTGTAAGCAACAGGTCATTTAAATGTTTCTTGGGGCATAAAAGGTGGAGAGTAGAGACCCAACATTACTAATAATGATACATTTACCTGTTATATTATTACTTATTGTCTACTTCTGGAATCTATAAAATGTTTCAAACAGTGTTTTATACAATTGTCATATATGTGAAACAATGTGTTTTAAAATTGATGAAATTTGTACATACATCTACATTTGAAATTATAAAGTTAATATAAAGAATTTTGTATTTTGATTTGACATATATATTTAATGTTAAATGTGATGTAGTTTTATTGCAGATTTATGTAACTTTATTTATGTTCTTGCTAATTCTCAGCAGAAATTTAAATAAAATTTAATTCACATCAAATAAAATTTACAAAATAAAGTTTAACTCACACTGTCCAGGCTGAAGTGCAGTGGCAAGATCATAGCTCATTACAACCTCAACTCCTGGGCTCAAGTGATCCTCCTGACTCAGCCTCCCAAGTAGCTAGGACTACAGGTGCCATGCCACTATGCCCAGCTAATTTTTATCTTTTAATTTTTTGTGAAGACAAGGTCTCACTATGTTGCCCAGGCTGGTCTTGAACTCATGCCCTCGAAAGATTCTCCCACCTTGGTCTCCCAAAGTGCTGGGATTACAGGTGTGAAACACCATCCCTGGCCCTCTTCACATTCTTGTATAAAGACTGATTAAGCAAAAAAGGACTTCGGTTAACTTACAAAAGATATAGGATGAAATATAATAGCTTTCATATGTTTAATTTGAACTAAGACAGCTTATTATGAATTGCACTTTCTGGAGATTTGTAATATTTTAGTTTTGTTGTCCATGTGATTACAAAATTATATATTTTTTAATTAAAAAATATAAAATAATTTAAGCAAGCATGTAATGGTTATCGATATTTTTTATGCTGACTCTTCTATCTCCCTGACCTCCTCTCATGAGGCATTGTCTTCTGTTTTAACACTTAGAGTGTTTATCTCTGTTATGAATCAAAGCTGGTCTATTTTCATCATTGTTGTGATGAAAAAAATCATTTTGATTGACTTAAGATGGAAGAATTTGGACTGGGTGTGGTGGTTTATGCCTGTAATCCCAGCACTTTGGGAAGCCAAGGTGGGCAGATCACTTGAGGTCAGGAGTTCGAGACCAACACGGTGAAACCCTGTCTCTACTAAAAATATAAAAATTAGCTGAGCATAGTAGTGCACACCTATAATCCCAGCTATTTGGGAAGCTGGGGCAAGAGGATCGCTTGAACCTGGGAGGTAGAGGTTGCAGTAAGCCAAGAGTGCACCACTGCACTCCAGCCTGAGTGACAGAGCAAGACTACTCAAAAAAAAAAAAAAAAAGGAAGGATTTGGAACCTTAATTGCATCTGAAAAACTGCCTCACTTTGTAATTTAGTGTAATCTAAACACAGAGTACATCCCATCATAATTCCAAATCCTACTCAAACTAAAGGGGAAGGGATGATGCAGGTGTGCACTAGGCCACCGGGGTACCAATTAGAAACCGCTTTAGAGTTATGCCTACTGTACCCACATAATCCTAAAAATATGTTACAGCTGCTACTTCGTAGTTTATGTCATTTTATTTATTTATTTACTTTTTTGAGACAGGGTTTCATTCCCATTGCCCAGGCTATAGTGCAATGATACAATTATGGTTCACTGCCGCTTTGACTTCCTGGGCTCAGGGGATCCTCCCACCTCAGCCTTCAGAGTGCTTGAGACTAAGGGGCTAGCCACCATGCCCGGCTAATTTTTCATATCATTTGTAGAGATGGGATTTCTCAGTGTTACCCAGGCTGGTCTTGAACTCCTGGACTCAAGGGTTCTGCCTGCCTTGGCCTCCCAAAGTGCTGGAATTACAAGCGTAAGCCACTGTATCCAGCCAGTTTATATAATTTAAACACTGCCTTTTGGTTCCTTAATTCACATAAGCTAGGACAAGTCATTATTTTCTGGCTTTCTCAGTACATTAATTTTGATTCCTCCATTAGTTGTGAAGTCCTAATTAGGGAAAAGGAGTCAGGCTGCTGGGAGCAGGGGAAAGCAGAGAAAGAAAGCAGATAAGCTATGAGTCTGCCTTTCTTCATGGTCCAGGACATTTGCTCAACTATCACCAGACACCTGCAAGTTAACTCGCGGCAACCTTGGCGCTATCAGTACTGTACAAAGCCTTCTGCAGCATATAGCATAAATGCTATTCCATAAAAATCCCCAGCAAGCCTTTGTTTCTTTGCAGTCAGCTTTTCTTCTGCTGATGCTGCCTATTGCCTCCCTGGAAACATATTTTCCTACTTTTCTTTAATAAATCTGCCTTTCTTTACCTACAACTGTCTTGGCAAATTCTTTTACCTCAGTGCCACCGGCTCAGATAGCTGTTGCTCACCCACAATATTAGTGCATTAGTCTGTTCTCATGCTGCTAGTAAAAATATACCTGAGACTAGGTAATTTATAAAATAAAGAGATTTAATTGACTCACGGTTCTTCAGGGCTGGAGAAGCCTCAGGAAACTTACAATAATGGCAGAAGTGAAAGAAAACACTTCCTTCTTCACATGGCAGCAGCAAGGAGAAACTCTGAGCAAAAGGGAAAAAAGCCCCTTATTAAATAATCAGATCTAGTGAGAACTGACCCACTATCACTCCCACTAGCACTCCTCATTCCCATGAGATGTGAGGATTATGGGCACTACAATCCAAGATGAGATTTTGGTGGGGACACAGCCAAGCCATATCAGTTAGTAACATCTAATTCTCATAATACATGCATAACAAAGTGAGTTATTTTATAGCTGAACTGGGACAGCTCTTTGTTTATTTCCAGAGATGTTTTGGTGTCTATTTTTGACTCTTGGCCATGATACAGGCAGAACTCACTATAAACCATTAGCTAGCTAGTTAGCCTAACTAGCTAACTAATGGTTTATAGTGAGCTCTTTAAAGTTCAAAATCCCTCAGTGGAATCTAGGGTCAATTTGTTTATTGATAGCTTCCACCTGAGATGATGACAAATCTTGTGTCTGCTATGTGACCAGATGGACATACAAGACTGCAGGAAATTTCAGTGTTAGCTCTTCTGAAACCAAGTTTCATCACACAAATAGCAGGTTTCATCCAGAGATGAAGGGTGTCTTTCAGCGAATAAGAACACTGAAGAGCTTGTTTCTAGATGTCTCTTGGTCCCACACTGCTTATTTGAATTGTCTTTCTCCTACTGTATCATATTCCTTTCCCTTATTAAAAGCTTTTCATGAATATGTTCATTGGAACCTTATAATTCCTTTTAGTTATCTATACCTGGAAATGTTAGTTCTATAATTTTTGACTTTTTGAAGCTTTTCTCTTTATATCCTAGCCCAGGAATCGAAAAACTTTTTTCAAAGAACTATATAGCATTTATTTTCAGCTTTGTGAGCCATTCTCTGTTGAAACTTCTCAACCTTGCCATGGCAGTGCTAAAGAAGACATAAATAATACAAAAATGAATCGTTTGACTGTGTTACAAAATAATTTTATTGACAAAACATATGATGAGACAAATTTGGTCCACAGGCTATAGTTTGCCAACACTTGCCCACGTATGTAAGATGAGACTATAAGGCCATTATTCTACTCCCTGTTTCAATCTTTTCCAGGTCACTTCTTACCAGTTGTAAATATACATTTGCTATGTGTAAACAATTATGCCTCTTACTATCAATCTGTGTTCATTTTAAAGGGTGAAAATCTACAAATTACGTGTTATAGCCAAGTTGCAAGATGTTTATCAATGATTTCCACCAGTGGTGTACATGCCTTTGTGGAATTTCCTTCCACACTGGGTTGACCTGTGTGACCAATGAAATAAAGTAGAAATGGCTGGGTACGGTGGCTCATGCCTGTGATCCCAACATTTTGAGAGGCCGAGGTGGATAGATTACCTGAAGTCAGGAGTTTGAGACCAGCCCGGCCAACAGGATGAAAACCCAGCTCTACTAAAAATACCAACATACAAAAATCAGGTGGTTGGTTCCTGTAATCCCAGCTACTTGGAGGCTGAGGCAGGAAAATGCTTGTAAACCAGAAGGCGGATGTTGCAGTGAGCCGAGATTGCACCACTGCACTCTAGCCAGTGTGAAACTTCAGAGAGTAAAACTCCATCTCAAAAAAAGAAAAAAAATAAAATAAATAAATAAAGTGGAAATGACGATATGTCATTTCTGTGAATAGGTCATCAAAGATATTATGACTTCTTTCTTTTTCCTCTCTCCCAGATCACTTGATCTGGGGAAAACCAGTTACAATGTCATGAGCAGCCTTGTTGAAAGGACCATGTGGCAAGGAACTGAAGTCTATTTCCAACAGCCATGTTATAAGCCTTCTTTGCATGTATGGGCTCCAGTCCTAGTCAAGCGTACAGATGATTACAGCCTCCAGCCAACATCTTGATGGCAACCTCATGTGAGACGCTGAGCTAGGTCCATCCTGCTATGCTTTTGAGAATTCCTTATTCTCAGAAACTGTGTGAAACAGTAAACTGTTTATTCTTTTAAGTTGCTGAGTATTAATGTTTTACATAGCAATAGATAACCAATACATATTTTGGTACCTAGAATGAAGTTACTGTTACAAAGAAAAAAAAAAGCACTAAAATTTTGGAGTGCTTGAAAACAGGCAGTGGATTAAATGGTTAGGAAAGACTGAAACCTTTGATTAAGGGCTTATAGTAGGGAAGTGAAAACATATTAGAAACTGGAGAAAGTAAAAATCTTTCTATTTAGTGCCAGAAACTTTAGCAAGACTTTTGTCTGTAGTATTGTGGAAGGCAGAAAATGTACTTAATGAATTAAGAGAATGCTCTAAAGTTATTTCCAGTCAGAGTGTTGAAGACACTGTCTGCTTTCTTCCTACTACTTATATTACAATGCTATAGAAGACACATAACCTATTGGAAGGGCTTTTAAACAAAAGAAGTCAGAACTTGATAGTTTTGAGATTCCTGGGCTCTCAAATTTTAGCATGTCAAAAGTGCTAAAATTGAGAAATAGATTCTGAGCAAAGGTCCAATCTAGGGTGCGCTCAGGAAAGCATGATTCTAAAGAAGAAGGTGTGGGTGTGATTAAAATTTCCTGTAAATATCATAGAAAGAACACAGGTAATGCCTCAATTCAGTCCGATGTAGGATCTATAAAGGTCAAACAATAGGGCTTCTAGAAAGCTCTAGGGCATTGTCCCTCAGGTATCTCAGCAGAAGCTCTAGATAGAAGACTAAAGGGGTTTATATATGTGGTTTTTACAAATAGAGTTCATAGAAAACTCCAAAACATTTTTTAGATGACTATGTCAGTAGAAAAATTACAATGAAGTGCTACCTTGTATTAAAAAGTAGGAATGATTCAAAGGACAGAACTAAGAACGTATAAGGTGGATCCAAGAGTTACAAAGAGTCATTTTGTAGCAGAAACAGGACTGAGTCCTAATCAAGTAAGTCCCAACATTTGCTATGCTAGATTTTAAATTATTATGCATCAGTGACTCCTTTGTAATTCTCATGCCCCTCCCTCTTTTGAACAAGAATGTCCGTAGAGTGTATTCTTTTGGATGTTGAGTGTATAAGGGAAGAAAATCTCTAGTATTGTTAATTTCACAAGCATTCAGATGGAGAAAAATTATACTCAAGAAGCTAAACTTAAGGAGCGACACTTGGTGAGTCTCATCCATACTCGGGTGTGACAAATTTCTGGACTTTGAGCTGACATTGTAACGGGATGAGATTTGGGAGTTGGTGTGGATTTTGTATGTGGAAGGGATATAAATCATTTGGGGCCAAAGTTTAGACTTGTAAACAGCTTCCTATATGCTCCCAATGATCCCTGTTTCTTGGAATTTAACACTTTTGATATAATCAATTACATTGTATAAGGGTTGATCAGTGCGACCAAGAGAATAAGGCAGAAGTTACAGCATGTCACTTTTGAGGCTAGATTATGAAAGAAAGTATGTCTTCGGCTTTGCCCTTTCTCATGTCATTTGATTTGGTGGAAGCCCGCTACCTTGTCATGAGCAACTCTTTGAAGCATTCCATGTGGCAAAGAACTGAGGCCTCCTATAAACAGCCAGCAAGGAATTGCAGCCTCTTGAAGACAGCCATGTGTGTGAGCCTCCTTGGATCAACTCTTCAGCCAGTGTCAAGCCTTAGATAACTACAGCCCAACCAACATTTCGACTGCAACCTCATGAGAGGTCCTGAGCTAGAACCACCTAGCACAATTGCTCTGATTCCTGATCTCAAGAAATTGTGTGCAGTGAAATGTTTTGTTTTAAGCTTACAGATTTGAGGATAATTTGTTCTTTATAATAGTTAGCTACTACAATATGTTTCATCATCATGACCTCAGGAATAGAGGACATATTGATTGATTGATTGATTGACTGATTGACTGACTGAGATGGAGTCTCACTCTGTCACCCAGGCTGGAGTGCGGTGATGCAGTCTCAGCTCACTGCAACTTCTGCCTCCCTGGTTTAAGCGATTCGCATGCCTCAGCATCCTGAGTAGCTGGGATTACAGGCACATGCCTCACACCCAGCTAATTTTTGTGTTTTCATTAGACAGGGGGTTTCACCATGTTGGCCAGGCTGGTCTCCAAATCCTGGCCTCAGTGATCCACCTGCATCGGCCTCCTGAAGTGGTGGAATTACAGGCTTGAGCCATCGCATCCAGACAAATAGAGAACATTTTTGAGCCCAATAGCAAGCATTATATTTCCTTCTTTGAGGTTCTATTGTTATAACCCTTATACAATAAGAAACAAACTCTTCTGCCAGATTAAAGGTTTATTTTTGTGTAGTTTTTAGTTCTCACTTATGTTATGTAACCCATGAGTGTCACTTTGTTGTCACTGAAAATATCCTTCCAAGAGCCCTAACCCACCTACTGTTATTTGGACCAGCGCCTTACTAGACCTGCTCCACAAACTGCTCTCATGAAATTTTTCTTCGCTAATTTTCTCATTTACACTAAATACTTCATTGATTACACCTTACCTCTTTACATATTTTTAATTGAGTGAAAACACAATAAAGAATACCTGTTTGAAATTTACATTTAAATCTTTAAGCTATGTCTACACTTAGACAATTACTACCAGATTGAAATACAGACTATCTACCACCACCAAGACCCTCCTGCTGTTTGCTAACTGATACTGTCTCCCCTGTTCCAAGAAAATCACTACTCTGATTTCTGAAAATAGAGGTTTGTTTAGCCTGTTTTCGAATCATATAAATGGAAGCTCAGCATATATGATCTTTGTGGTTTCTGTTGCTAAGCATTACGTCTGTGAGATACATCCATATGTTTGTGCAGCAGTAGCTCCTTTTATTGTCATGTAGAATTCATAAGAATGTATGAAGCCGAGGTGGGCGGATCACGAGGTCAAGAGATCGAGACCATCCTGGCCAACATGGTGAAACCCTGTCTCTACTAAAAAAAAAAAAAAAAAAAAAATTAGCTGGGAGTGGTTGCACGTGCCTGTAGTCCCAGCTACTTCAGGAGGCTGAGGCAGGAGAATTGCTTGAACCCAGGAGGCGGAGATTGCAGTGAGCCGAGATTGCACCACTGCACTCCAGCCTGGTGCCTGGCGACAGGGTAAGACTCTGTCTCAAAAAAAAAAAAAAAAAAAAAAAAAGAATGTATCACAATTTGCTTATTCACTCTAATATTGTTCAATACTTGAGTCATTTCCACTTTTTACTATGATGAGTAAAATTGCTATAAACATTTTAATATATCTCTTGTGGGACATATGGCTTCATATCTCTGAGTGCAAGTCTAGGAGTTGAATTTCTAAGTCATAAGTTGTCATATATTTAGGCCCTTTAGTTCATGCTTTAAAAACTTGTTACAATTTTATTTATAAAGTTTATTTATAATTTCACTGGCAGTTTATGTGAGTGTTACTCTACATTCTTGACAACACATAGTATTATGAATTATTTTAGTCTAAGGACCTTCTGGATAATATGCATTTGCATGAAACTGTACATTGAATTTTCATTTCCCTAATAAATAATATACTTACCCCTCATCTTTTTTTTTCATTCTTATATCCTCTTCTACGTAGTGCTTGTTTAAGCTTTTAGCCGTTACCTATTTTTAACAGTGTTGTTGCAGTATAATTGAGATACAACAACTTTATATGCTTAAAGTATGACATTTTATGTATTTTCATATCTATGCATCTGTGAAACCATCACTTCAGCAATATATAAAACACATGCTACCCTCAAAAGTATCCTTTTGCCTATATATAATGCTTTCCTCTTGCTCCTCCCACCACAGGTGACTATTGTACTGTATTCTGTTACTATAAATTTGCCTTTCTGTGTTTTATATAGATAGAAACATATATGTACATCTGTTGTCTGGATTTATCATTCAGCATAATAGTTTTTATAGTGTCCTATGTCGATACATGTATCAGTAGTTAATTCCCTTTTATTTCTTCTTTTTGTTTTCTTCTTTTGAGACTGAGTCTTGCTCCATCACCCAGACTGGAGTGAAGTGGCACGATCTTGGCTTACTGCATCCTCTACCTCCTGGGTTCAGGAGATTCTCGAGCCACAGCCTCCCCAGTAGCTGGGATTACAGATTCTCACCAACACATCCAAATAATTTTTGTATTTTCAGTAGAGATGGGGTTTCAGCATTTTGACCAGGCTGGTCTCGAACTCCTGACCTCAAGCAATCCACCTGCCTTGGCCTCCCAAAGTGCTGGGATTACAGGCGTGAGCCACCATTCCCCCATCAATTCCCTTTTATTTCTGAGAGTCTTCTGATCCTTGAACAAGATATGTTTCTTGTACCTCCATATGCTTATGCTTATTTTTTTTGTTTGTTTGTTTCTGACTTTTGTTTTAGGTTCAGTAATGCATGTGTAGGTTTGTTATATGAGTACATTGCATGTTGCAATGGTTTGGTGTACAGATAATTTTGTCATCCTGGTAATCCACATAGTACCCAACAGGCAGGTTTGCAATCCTCACCCTTCTCCTAATCTCCACCCTCAAGCAGGCCCTGGTGTCTATTGCTTCCTTTTTCTGTGTGCCTATGTACTCCATGTTTAGCTCCCACTTACAGGTGAGAACATGTGGTATTTGGTTTTCTGTTCTTGTGTTAATTCACTTAGGATAATGGCCTCTAGTTCCATCCATGTTGCTACAAAGGACATAATTTTGTGCTTTTTTATGGCTGCATAGTATTTCATGGTGTATATGTACCACATTTTCTTTATCTAGGCCATCGTCTCAATATTCTTAAATCATACTCAGTAATGTTTTGTAGTTTTTAATATGCAGACCTTTTAAGTTTTTATAAGATTTCCCCAAAGTAGTCTATTGTTTTTAATGCTATTATACACTGTATTTTCTAATTTCAAATTTTTTATTTTAAAATTGTAAATATATATATATGTTCATTTATACAGTTCATTGTATCTTTTATTGTTCAACCTGCCTAAATTCACGTATTCTAGCAGCATTTCTGTAGATTTCATTGGATTATCTGCATAGACGAATAAAGACAGTTTTACCTCTTTCTTTTGAAAACTATATGCCTTTATTTTTATTGCCTTGTCACAGTGGCTTGAACATTCAACACAAAGTTGAATACAAGTGGTGAGTAAAACACCTTGTTTTGCTATTGATTTTAGAGCATGAATATTCACTTTTTCGTCTTTATACTTAATTTTAGCTATAGGATTTTCATAAATGCCCTTTACTAGATTTAGAAAGTTCCTTCCTAGTCCTAATCTGATGAGAATTTTTATAAAGAATGGATATGACATGTGCTTTTATTAAAAGCTTTATTTTGCCTTGTTTGAAATCAGATGGTTTTATTTCCCAGTTATAAACCTCAGTTGTTCATGTTATCTTTTTTATGTATCTTTGCATCTATTTACTAATTTTTTTAATTTTATTTTATTGAGGTAAAAACACAATGTAAGATCTACCCTCTTAATAAATTTTCAAGTGTACAGTATAGTATTAACAATAGGTGCAATGTTGTTTAGTAGATTTCTATAATTTGTTCATCTTGCATAATTGAGGCTTTTTGCCCTTTAATTAACAACTTCCCATTTTTTCCTCTCTCCATTCCTGGCAACCACCATTCTACTCTCTGATTTTATAAACTTGACCACTTTAGACACTTCATATAAATGGAATCATATGGTGTTTATCCTTCTGTGACTCACTTATTTCATTTAGCATAATATCCTCAAGGTTCATCCACCTTGTTACATGTTACTGGATATCATTTTTAAGGCTGGATAATATTCTGTTGTATGCGTATGTACATGTTGGCTACTGTGACTAGTATAGCAATGGACAATAGTATACTAATATTTCTTTGAGATTCTTATTTCAATTCTTTTGCATAATTACCCAGAAGGGGAACTGGTGGATCACACTGTAGTTCTGTTTTTAATTTTTTGAGAAATCACCATCCTGTTTTCCATAGCAGCAGCACAATTTTTCATTCCCACCAAAGTGTTCAAGTGGCCTAATGACCCTACATACTTGCCAACATTTGTTTTTTTTCATTTGATAATAGCCATCCTTATATGTGAGAGATGACATTTGGTGGTTATAATTTGCATTTCCCTGATGATTAATAATATTGAGCATCATTTCATATACCCATTCACTACTGGTATTTTTTTATGGAAAAATTATCATTCAAGTCTTTGATGCATTTTTTAATTGGGTTATTTGTGTTTTTTTATATTGAGTTGTAGGAGTTCTCTATATATTTTGGATACTGACTTCTTTTCTGATATATTTTGTCCCATTCTGTAGATCATCTTTTCATTCCATTGGTTGTTTCCTTTGTGAATCTGGAAAGTTTGAGACAGGTCTCAGTTAATTTAGAAATTTATTTTGCCAAGGTTGAAAATGCATGCCCGTGACACAGCCTCAGAAGGTCCTGCTGATGTGTGCCCAAGGGAGTCAGAGCACAGTTTGGTTTTATACATTTTAGGGAGACATGAGACGTCAATCAACATATGTAAAATGAACATTGGTTCGGTCTAGAAAGGTGGGACAACTCAAAGCAAAAGTGGAACAACTGGAAGCAAGGAGGGGGCTTCCAGGTCACAGGTAACAGACAAGTGGTGGCATTCTTTTGAGCTTATAAGTGGTTGCATTCTTTTGAGTTTCTGATTAGGCTTTGCAAAGAAAACAGTCAGATATGCACTTATTTCAGTGAGCAAAGAAATGACTGGATAGAATGGGAGGCAGTTTTGCCCTAAGAAGTTCCCAGCCTGAATTTTCCCTTTAGCTTAGTAAGTTTAGGGGCCCAGTGTATTTTTCTTTCACATCCTTGACGTGAAGAAGCTATTTGTTTGCTCTAGTCCTACTTGTCTATTCTTGCTTTTGTTGCCTGTGCTTTTGGTGTCAGATTGATGAAATCATTGCCAAAACCAATGTCAAAAGGTTTTCCCCTATGTTTTCTTCTAAGAGCTTTACATTTTCAGTACTTACATTTAGTCTTTTAATCCATTTTGAGTTGTGTGTGTGTGTGTGTGTGTGTGTGTGTGTGTGTGTGTGTTTGTGTATGGTGTAAGATAAGCAATTTATTTCTTTCAATATGAATATTCATTTTTCCCATCACTATTTGTTGAAGAAACTGTCATTTCCCCTTTAAGTAGTCCTGCCACCCAAAGACCATTTAACCGCATTTGCAACAGTTTACTTCCAAGTTCTCTACTCTGTTTAATTGGTCTTTATGTCCATCTGTATGCCAGTGCCACATTGTTTCAATTATTGTAGCTTTGTAATATATTTTGATATAAGAAAGTTTGAAGGCTCTGGCCTTTTGCTTCTTGCTCAAGATTTGTTTGGCTATTCAGGGTTTCTTATACTTTCATGTACATTTTAGTATCATTGTAGCAGGAGCAGCCACAGGAAACGAATCTCTCGGACATCGAATATAGGAGGAAGTATAGGAGGAAGTTTTATTTAGCTGAGAGCAAGGTGGCATAGTTGCCTAACAGCCAAGCTCGTCTAACAAAGGGAGGTTCAGCCTTTATATAGGCTTATACTTTAGATGTTACACGTGGAAGAATCTTAGGTTCATAGTTTTAGGACTCACATGTGAAAAGGTTTTGGTTTACAGTTTCAGGAATCACATATGAAAGGGTTCCAGTTTACAGGTTTAGGACTCACATGTGAAAAGGTTTCTGGTTTGATCTTGTTTTAAAAACAATGCCTTCTGGAGAGTTTCCCCAAGGCCTAGCCTGTCACCTAAAAACCGGAGGCGCCAGTCGGTCAACCTTTTCTTCTACTGAAATGCAGCATGATAGTCAAAGGGGAAGTTGATCTGAGAAGCCTGGATCTCCCTCTTCATCATTGCTTTCATAATTCTATATAAAATGCCATTGAGATCTTGATAAGAATTGCATTAAATCTGTAGATCACATCATGAAATATGAACATTTTAACTATATGAAGTCTTCTAATAAATGAATATGGGAGGATATTTTCATGTTGACATTGTACCCTGCAACTTTACTTAGTTTTAGGAGGTTTTTTTTTTGTGGATTGTTTGAAGCATGCCATATACGAACAGAGACCATTTTACTTCTTTCTTTACAATCTGGATGCCTGCTATTTGTTTTTCTTGACTAAGAACTTTAACTAGGACAAGGGTTAAATAGAAATGACAAATGTGAACATCCTTGCCTTGTTTTTGATATCAAAGGAAAAGTTTAGCTTTTTCGATAGCATGAAATTAGCTGTATGCTTTACATATCGGGCCTTCAAAATGCGGAAACAATTTTCTCAAATTCTAGGTTGGCAGGAGTTATTCTCATAAAATTGGTGTTAAATTTTGTGAAAACATTTTTCTGAACCTATTGAGATGCTCAGGTGACATTTATCCCTTATTTTATTAATATGGTATATTACATCAATTGATTTTGTATGCTAGGCTATCCTTGCATCCCAGGGATAAATTCCTTTAAATGTACTTTTGAATTCCTTTAAATGTACTCCAAATACTCCTTTAAATGTACTGTTGAATTAATTTTGCTAGTTATTTGTTGAGGATTTTTGCATCTACTCTTATTAGCGATATTGGCTTATAGTTTTCTTGTGGTATCTTTTCCAGGCTTTGGTGTAACAGTAATGCTGGCAAATAAAATTAATTTGAAAATATTTATTATTTTCTAATTTTTTCTATCATAGCTTGAGAAAGATGAGCATTAACTTTCCCTTAAATATTTGGTGACTTCACCAGAAAAGCCATCTTGTCCTGGGAATTTTTTTGTTGTAAGTTTCTTGATTGCTGATTCAATCTTCTTTCTAGTTATAGATACACTCAAATTTTCTATTTCTTCATAATTCAGTCTTGGTAGGTCCTTGTTTTTATAAATTTTTCATTTTTTCTAGGTTATCCAATTTGTTGGCCTATGATTATTCGTAGTTGTCTCTCACCATCTTTTGTATTTCTTTGGCATCAGTTGCAATGTCTCTTACTTTATTTCTGATTTCATTTATTTGAAGCCTCTCTTTTTTTTCTTAGTCCAGCTAAAGGTTTGTGAATTTATTTATATTTTCCAAAAACTAACTCCTAATTTTGTTTGCTTTTTATATTTCCTTTTTCCATTCACTATTTTATTTCTGAACTAATCTTTGTTATTTCCTTCATTCTTCTAAATTTGAACTTTGTTCTTTTTTGCCTTTCTAGTTTTGGGGGGTATATATTAGTCCATTTTCCCTCTGTTGATAAAGATATACCTGAGAGACTGGGTAATTCATAAAGAAAAAGAGGTTTAATGGACTCACAGTTCCATGTAGCTGGGGAGGTCTCATTACCATGGCAGAAGGTGAAAGGCATGTCTTACATGGTGGCAGACAAGAAAGAATCAAAGCCAAGCCAAAGGAGTTTCCCTTTATAAAACCATCAGATCTCATAAGGCTTATTCACTACCAAGAGAACGATACGGGAGAAATCAACCCCATGATTCAATTATCTCCCACTGGGTCTCTCCCACAACATGAGGGAATTATGGGAGCTACAATTCAACATGAAATTTGGATTGGGACATACCCAAACCATATCAAGGTATAAAGTGAGTTGTTTGAGATCTTTCTTTTTTTCTTAACGTAGACATTCATCATTGTAAACGTTTCTTTTAGTCCTACTTTTACTACATCCCATAAGTTTTGTTATATTTTTGCTTTCATTTATTCTAATGAGTTTTAAAATTTCCCTTTTGATTTAATCTTTGACAAATTGGTTGTCTAAAAATGTATTGTTAAATTATCACATATTTATTAGTTTTCCTTTTGCAATTGATTTCTGGTTTCATTCCCTTGATGCTGTAAAAGACATTTGATATGACTTCAATTTTCTTAAGACATATTTTATGATCTAATATATAATCTATCCTGGAGAATGATCCACATGCACTTGAGAAGAATGTATATGCTGCTGTTGGATGGAATGTTCTGTATTTGTCTGTAGGTGACTTGGCTTGCAGTATTGATCAGGTCATCTGGGTCTTTGTTGCCTTTATGTCTGGTTGTTCTATCCATTATTAAAAGTGAGCACTGAAATCTCCTACTTTTATTGTATTGCTATCTATTTCTCCCTGAAGTTTAGTCAATGGTTGCTTTACACATTTAGATACTCTGATGTTGGGCGCATATATGTTTAAAATTGTTATATCCTCCTGGTGAAATGACTCCTTTATCATTACAAAATGTCTTTCTTTTTTTCTTGTGACAATTTTTGACTTAAAGTCAATTTTTTATAATATCAGTAAAGGCATTTTTGTTGTCTTTTAGTTATTATTTGGCAAGAGATTTTTTGCAGTTTTCTTCAGACTTCATGCTAGTCCAAACTGGCTTTCTTTTTTTCTTAGTAGATCCCAGGCAATTAGAATATGCCAGGTCCTGTCAGTGCTCTGAGATAAGCAGGAATAAAGCTAGCTCCGTAGGCAATCTCCAGAAAATATGGATTATCAGAATGTTAGTTCAACTTTTTCCCCCAAGGAGAAGCTGAGAGCTGAAGGTTTTGGTCCATTAACCCTGTGTTGATCCAAGGAGAGGAACTGCAGGGCTATGAAACTGCCAGCTGACACACCACCTCTGTTCTTGCTGGTCCCAGGCAGCCAGGCTGTGTTTGGTTCTATCAGTATACTGAGACAGCTAGAGAGAAGCCAGTCTTGGGAATAGCCCCTGGAAAAACTGGGGAATTGGACATGCAATCCATTATTTATTAACCAAGAGCAAAGCTGGGAGCCGGGGAGCTTCTTTCCGCTTTTTTGGCACTGTGCTGGGGGTAGGAATTATGGCTGGAGTGTGCCTTAGATTCCTCTAAAATTTTAGTATGAGTAGTTTCACCAGTGGCATAGGAGAATCTCAAATAGTTTCTTAATTTCTCACAAAGAAAATTTGTCTGTGAATTTTTCGTTGAATTGGTGTGTTTGTAGGGATTCCTATTCTGTCATCTTGCTAATTTTACTCCATCAATATTTTAGAATTTAAATATATAAAATATGATACATATTTATAATTTATGTGTATCTCTATGTTTAAATTTAATGTTTATGTATATAAAACATTTGCTGTATTTCTAAATTGGAATACAATAAAATGAAATGTAATTGCATCTTAAATGGACAAAATATTACTATGTATAAACAGAAGTAATTGCAGCTGGAGTCATCTCACGGCGGAGAGAACGCATACCATGGTACGCAATGCCATCAAACATCCTGTAGGTGCTATGATAACACAATCCCATATAGTACTAAGTAGGCTTTCTGACATTTTCTACTTGCCAACTGAGGTTTTCTTAAATGTATTCTTGAAGTGTTTCTATCGAAGATGCACATGTATTGTAAAATCCAGTGTGATATTTTTTCACACATGGTTTTAATTGCTCCAACATTAAAATGGTTAGACTTGCATTTTTTTAGCCAACATAGGTGACAGCTGTTCGCTAAAACACTAAATAAATTATAGAGACAGGTTACAAGAAAGTAAACGTACATTAAGAACACAATTACTCTAAGGTTAACATTTTAGAATTCTTATTTATTGAGAGCTTATGGGAAGTCTTCCATACAACCTTTGGTTTGAAGTATGAAATAGATTTCAGAGTAAGGATTTAAGAGAAAGGGCACTTTAACAAATACCATAGCAGCTAAATCCTCAGTTTCTCACATTGCAGAGATGGTTGCCTACTCCCAAATATCTCCCATCTCTCCCTAAACTCATACAATCAATAAGAAGAGCAAATAAAACCACGTAATACCCTACCCTTTCAACATCTCTAGGAGACAGAGTACCACAACCTTCAAATTACCTATAAATAGAGAAATAAATCTGTAAAATACCACTTGCTCCTGTCTACCACTGAACGCCTGCGGTGGAGGGTAGGGAGATTAGTCTTCAACATACTCAGAAGAGAAGACTACAGAACATAAATGAATCACAGACATAATAAACCCTGAAAGCTAAAACTTCAACAATAAATGCCAAAATACCTAACACAGTTTGGGACTTGGTAGTTCACAAAACCAGGAAAAGGCTTGAAACGCAAGACCAGAAGTGGAAAACTTGGAAAGGAAAACAATGGTTTCTGTGAGAGAAGCAGAAAGTAAAGAAGGGATGACACTCCTTAGAAATGTGACTATTGGCCGGGTGTGGTGGCTCATACCTGTAATCCCAGCACTTTGGGAGTCCGAGGCAGGCGGATCACGAGGTCAAGAGATGGAGACCATCGGGGCCAACATGGTGAAACTCCTTCTCTACCAAAAACAAAATACAAAAATTAGCTGGGCGTGGTGGCGACACGTGCCTGTAATCCCAGCTACTCAGGAGGCTAAGGCAGGAGAATCACCTGAACCCAGGAGGCAGAGGCTGCAATGAGCAGAGATGGCACCACTGCACTCCAGCCTGGTGACAGAGCGAGACTCTGTCTAAAAAAACAAAGAAAAAAAAAAAAAAAGAAATGTGACTAACAAAGCAAATACGTAATTTAAGAAATGTAAGAATCCTGCAGAAAGGAAAGAGAAAAAAGGCGTGACTATCATTTGCCCTTCCCAATGCCATCATCACCACCACCCATAGAGAACTGACAGAAGAGGGAGCTCTCTAACTAGGATCCTTGTCCATGAACCAGGAATAGGAAAAAACAAACCATATTTATGTGAAACCTCTTTAAAATTTCACATAATGTGAATAAAATACTTTTCTTATAAAAAGTCACTCACTCATAAAAGGAAACAACCACGAAGCAAATGAAAAGGGTAATAAACGCTGCAACTTGAATTAGACATTCTAACACAATTATAAAAACAAGAACAGAAATGTCAAAAACAATTAATAAGGTTGGTATGAAACAGGAGTTGAACTGTGAGGGGTAATAGTATACCAAAGTAAAATAATGAACAAAGATTTACAAGGCAAATGTTAGCAATTTCTTATTGGGCTTGCAATCCTGATGGTAGACAAAAAAGTAGACATAAAAACAGAACTAAATGAGACCAAGAAACATGTTGTGTAATGTTAAAATCCACATACTGCAATGAAGATTACATAGTTAAGAATTTATGCAGTAATTAATGTACTGATTATATAAAATACAAATTAAGAGAGATATAAGAAAAAAATACACCATAACACATTAATAAAGGGTGATTTTAACATGTCACTCTCAATATAAGACAGGAAGTGTGGACAAAAAATGTTATATTGTACAAGATCTAAGCATGATAGCATAGTAGATATTTTGAATACATATTGATCACTTTACACTGATAATAGCAAATATGTCTTTTCTTCAAATGCACCTGAAACATTAAAAAATATTGAACAGATAAAGCTCATGGGAAAAGTAAAAAAATGTATGACTATATCTTAACTAGAAAAAATATAGATATACCCATGTACAGTCAACGCTTGAACAAGGTGGGCATTAGGGTCACTGACCTCCTCTGCAGTTGGAAGTCTTTGTGTAACTTCTGACTCCCTAAAATCTTAACTATTAATACAATATTTTTGACACAGTCATTTTGTTTCCAGTTCTATGTTTCAATCAAAATGATTAAAACAAATAACACCAAACTTGTTTACAAAGATACAAACGGTCATTGCAGAGGGAAAAGCTCTTTCATTTACTTCTAAAGATACAGCTCCAATAGGACTGCGAAGGGGAACAGTACTCAGAGGGTTGATTTAGGAAAGATGTACCTAAGTTATACGACGAAGATGCAAAGTAGAAAATTATCAGCCAAAATGTTTCAACACTGACTTAGCACGTTTATGCGTTGTATTTCTCGCATATATGCAATGTTTTGGCTTAACTGTTTCCAGAGCAATTTACCTTAAATTTAAAATAAATTCCTTAGTACTGAGATACTTATAATGCTTAAAATTAAAATATATCCCTAAGTACTAAAGAACTTATAATCAAAATCCATCCCATCTGTCCCATCTCCCCATCCTTCTCTCTTGAGACTTCAGTTGCTGCAGAGGTTTTCTGTGATGGAGCCAGAGTTCTCTTTCTATATCGGACCACATCCAAGTATAAGGAAGGGCAAGAGTGATTCATTTCATATGACTACCCTATCAGATGTCCAGAGATCCATTTGCCTTTTCGAGGTCTTATGAACAGTTGTATGGGGAGTGGTGATTCAGATGGTCTCAAATAGGATGGTGGTATGTGCTGTCAAAAGAAAATGCACATCAGAAGCTGCTTTCCCGAGAAGGAGCATGTTATTCTCACTCAATTAGAGCCTGAGCTGTGCCTCTCTGGAGGCTCCTGCTCTCCTTCAGACGCACATCACTTCAGGGCACTGATAGCAGAAGATGCTGGCTTGAGTAGCGGGTAGTGGTGGCCCAGGGTAGAGCAGCTTTTTCACAGCTTAGTCTCTTTCTTTTTTTTTTTTTTTTTTTTTTCTCGAGACAGGGTCTTGCTCTGCCACTTCGGCTGGAGTGTAGTGGCATGATCTCACCTCACTGCAACCTCTGCCTCCCGGGTTCAAGAGATTCCCATGCCTCAACCTCCCAAGTAGCTGGGATTGCAGGCGTGTGCCATCAGGCTCAGCTAATTTTTGTATTTTTAGTAGAGGCGGGGTTTTGCCATGTTGGCCAGGCTGGTTTTGAACTCCTGATCTCAAGTGATCTACCTGCCTTAGCTTCCCAAAGTGCTGGGATTAGAGGCATGAGCCACCACGGCCGGCCAGCTTGGCCCCTTCTTATTAGTCATACTTAACACGTTGTCTGACTTCTCTCTTTTTTTCCGTATTTCATCCCCAACCCTTGCCTGCATTCCTGGGAATTTATTTCTAGTCCTTGAGGAGGGGAAGACCACTTTTATATAGACAATTTTCTTTAAAAAGTCCCTTTTGTCTGTGGCATGAGATTTCTCTGAGTAGGAGTAGAGACCTTTTTTGTTTTTTCTTTTTTTTTTTTGGCTATCTTTTACTAGGAAATTTGAAAATTAACATGGAAGAATCTAGCTGCGTGAATATCAATGTGTCAGAACCATAGAGGCATATGGAAAACACACACAAATAAGTGTAAATTGATTCTTCCAAAATGAAATCCTGCTACATCTACATGCTCCTAAATAGTACACCATTTCTACCACTTTTAAATTTACAGAACTGCTTTTTATTCTAACTATAGCTTAGAAGTCAATTCGTACACATCAGGACTAGTAACTCTTACAAATTTCCTCTTTTTTAAAAAAAATTTGAGAGATAACACAAAAAAAGCGCATAAATCATAAGTGCTTGATTAATTTTTTATATATGCATACACACATACAGTTATGACCCAATTTCAGATACAGATGATTCCTAGAACTAACAAAGGTTTCTTCATGCCTTGTGTCTATTAATAATTATTTTTTAGCCTTAAGAAAACCACTATTCTGATGTCTAACTTTGTAAATTGTTTTTGCCTCTTTGTGGACATCATATAAATGAAATAATGCAGTACATGTTCTTTGTATCTGCGTCCTTTCTCTCAGCCTAAAGTTTGTGATACTTTTTAAAATTTAAGGTCAGGGGTACATGGCCAGGACATGCAGGTTTGCTACATAGGTAAACATGTGTCATAGTGGTTTGCTGCACAGATCATCCCATCACCTAGGTATTAAGCCCAGCATCCCTTAGACATTTTTCTTGCTGCTCTCCCTCCTCTCCACCCACCCTCTGACGGGCCCCAGGGTATGTTGTTCCCCACCATGTGTCCATGTGTTCTCATCGTTCAGCTCTGACTTGTAAGTGAGAACATGCACTTTCTGTTTTCTGTTCCTGCGTTAGTTTGCTGAGGATAATGTCCTTCAGTTCCATCATGTCCCTGCAAGGACATGATCTTGTTTCTTTTGATGGCAGCATGCTATTCCATGGTGTACATGTACCACATTTTCTTCATCCAGTCTCTCATTGAGGGGCATTTAGGTTGATTCCATGCCTCTGCTATTGCGAATAGTGTTTCAGTGAACATATGTGTGTGTGTATCTCTATAATAGAATTAATTATATTCCTTTGGGTATATACCCAGTAATGGGATTTCTGGGTCAAATGGTCTTTCTGTCTCTAGGTCTTTGAGGAATCATTACACTGTTTTCCACAATGGTTGAACTAATTTACATTCTCACCAACTGTGTAAAAGCATTTCTTTTTCTCCACAACCTCACCAGCCTCTGTTGTTTTTTGACTTTTTAATAACAGCTATTCTGACTATTCTGACTGGTGTGAGATGACATCTTGTGGTTTTCCTTTGCATTTCTCTAATGATCAGTGATGTCGAGGGTTTTTTTCCATATGTTTTTGGCCACGTGTATGTCTTCTTTTGAGAAGTGTCTGTTCATGTCCTTTTCCCACTTTTTAATGGAGTTTTTTTTTTTCCCTGTAACTTTAAGTTCCTTGTAGATGCTGAATATTAGACCATTGTCAGATAGATTGCAAAACGATTCTCCCATTCTGTAGGTTATCTGTTCACTCTGATAATAGTTTCTTTTGCTGTGCAAAAGCTCTTTATTTTAATTAGGTTTGTCACTTTTTGTCAATTTTTTGGTTTTGTGGCAACTGATTTTGGCATCTTCACCATGAAGTCTTTGCCTGTGCCTATGTGTGATACGTTTTATTACCAGTAGAATTCCATTGTATGAATTACACAACAATTTGCTTATCAGTTCTACTGCTCTACTCACGATAGTCACTTCGGTTATTACCTATTTTTAAATATTATGAATAAAACTTCTCTAAACATTTTTATTTTTCTTGTACATGTACACTTTTAGTGGATATGTATCCTCATTTCCCTTACATGTATATTGAAAAATTAAATTTCTAAGTCATAGTGGAGGCATGTATTTAGGTCTAGAAGGTAATCCCAAATAGTTTTCCAAAGTGCTAGTCAAAATGTATAATTTTACCAGTGTTTTTACGTGACTGTCGGTTGCAGAAACCAGCTGAATTGCCCCATAGAACTGATGTTTATTGTTTCTTTTAAATAGACATAGAAATTGACTCTGTCAGTTTTAAAAATTGAGAAACATACATTTGTCTAATCTGAGTTTCCTTCTCAAGAAACCAACCATCGGACCTCCCAGAAAGTATCAAGCAACTGAAACTTACCAGGTCATTGTATCTGGACTATGAGAGCCGGACATTTCACCCGTCATAGTTGCCTAACCAACCACCTGCTTCCTGTTGACTAACTCCTCTTTCTTACCCCTCCCTGATTCCTATTTTCCCACAGATAGTTGCTTTTTTTTTCCCTACTACAAAAGCTCTAATTTTAGTCAATTGAGGAGATGAATTTGAGACTGACTTCCCATCTCCTCAGCTGCAGCATCCAAATAAACCCTTATTCTCTGCAACACTTGTCTCAGTGATTTGCTTTCTGACAGTGAGCAATGGGACCTAGACTAAACCCCTGGCTGTTTCAGTAACATTGCCTGCTTCCTTGCCACCACTTCCACTGTCAATCTTTATTTAGTTTCACATATTTCTGGGCCATATTTTATTTTGGTATATAATTGTAGCTTAAATTTGAATTCTCTTATGATTAGTAGAACCTATAACTTTTTGGTCATTTGGATGTCTTCTTCTAGGTAATGGCTGTTAAGTTTTTGGCTACCATTTATTAATATTATATATGTAAATAATATACATATATGTCTAAGTTGTGTTTGTATGTGTAAATTATCTTGTATTTTACGTACATACACACAGGCTGGATTTTATATTGAAATTGTATGGAATCTATATTTCTAGATTCTATGTGTATTAGAAGAGAACAAACACCTTAACAGTGCTGAATCTTCCAATCCATGAACAAAAATTATCTGTCCATTTGTTTATGTTACCTTTACTTTCTCACAGAAAAACTTCATCAATTTTATCAATAATGTCTGACAAAACTCTTGTTAGATTTTTTTCTTAGGTATTTAATAGTTTTTGGTGTTATATAATATGGTCTTATTTATCTACTTTCTTTCTTTTTTTTTTTTTTGAGACAGAGTTTAGCTCTTGTTGCCCAGGCTGGAGTGCAATGACGTAATCTCGGCTCACCGCAATGTCCACCTCCCAGGTTCAAGTGTTTCCCCTGCCTCAGCCTCCTGAGTAGCTGGGATTACAGGCATGTGCCATCATAGCGAGCTAATTTTGTATTTTTAGTAGAAACAGGATTTCTCCATGTTGGTCAGGCTAGTGACCTCAGGTGACCTCAGGTGATCCATCCGCCTTGGCCTCCCAAAGTGCTGGCATTACAGGCTCATTTTCTAATTTTTTGTGGCTGGCAAATTGATTTTTTTTCCACCTTTATTGAGGTATAATTGATATCTACTCTAAAGGGCACATCTTTAAAGGTACAGTTACATGTGTTTCAGCATATGTATGTATTCATGAAATGGCCATTAACAAAATTAACTTGTCCACCATGCCCCAAATTTCTTGGTGACCTTCGCTTTCTTTGGATTATGGTTCCATATAGGTTCAGCTTCAAAACCTTTGTTGTGCTGCTTGGGGTCCACCCCGTTCAGGAGTCACTCAGTCATTAATGTGGGACTTAGATAGTGCTACAAATCATAGCTCAGTTCTCAAATCCTTTGCTATGCTATCTTGGCTTTGTACTATATTTGTGTAACTAACAGGTGAACCCTAGACTTGTGTCAGTTCATATACAAAATTAAGCTATCCTCTTCTCCAACTTGGTCCTTTTTGAAATTTCTAATATTCTCCCCAGCTCCAGAAATCCTTTTTCCTGATTTGTCTGAGCAGGAAAATATGTTTCTCTCAGAGTTTTAGCTACCCATGCACTGATATCTTTTTTTCTTTTTTTCTGGATGTTCAGCGTGCAAAAGTTTGGCTTATTGATAGCCTTCTAAGTCTATTCACATGTTATCATTTTTTATTTTGTTATTTTAGAAATTTTACTTGACAAATGATAATTTGATGTATTTATGGGGTAAAACGTGATTTTTTGACATAGGCATACTTTGTAGAAGGATTAAATCAAAGTCATTAACATAGCCACCACCTGACCTACTTATTTTTTTGTGGTGAAAATATTTAAAATTTACTTTTAGCAATTTTGAAATATACAATACGTTATTATTCTCTATCGTCACTATGCTATGCAGGAGATTACTAAAACTTACTTCTTCTGTCTAACTGGAACTTTGTACCCTTTGACCAGTGTCTCCCCTTTCTTTATCAACTCCTTGTACCTCCATCCTCTGGTAACCACCATTATTCTTTCTGCTTCCATGAGCTCAACTTTTCTTGATTCCAAATATAAATGAGATCATGAAGTATTTGTCTTTCTGTGCCTGGCTTCTTTTACTTAGCATAATCTCCTCCACATTTTTCCATGTTGTCACAAATGACAGAAATTCCTGCTTTTTAAAGGCTGTATAGTATTTCTTTCTGTATATATACCGTATTTTCTTTATGCATTCATATGTTGATAGATACTTAAGCTGCTTCCATATCTTGGCTTTTGTGGTTAACGTTGCGCTGAACATGAAGTTCAGATATCTCTTCAGCATACCATTCAACTCTTTTTGATACATACATTTCAATTCCTTTGGATATATATTGAGATATAGGACTGCTGGATCATATGGTAACTGTATTTTTAGCTTTTTGAGGAATCTCCATACTGTTTTTCATAACGCCTGTATGAATGTACATTTCCACTAACAATGTAGTAGAGTTTCCTTTTCTCCACTTTTTTTCCAACACTTCTTATCTACTAACTTTTTGATAGTAACTATTCTACCAGGTGTGAGGTAACCTCTCATTGTGTTTTGAATTTGCATTTCTCTGATGATTAGAGGTCGAGCACTTTTTTCTTACATACTTGTGATCCTTCATATGTCATCTTTTCAGAAATTTTTTTTTAGGTTCTTTGCCTATTTTTGAATTTAGTTATTTGTTTCCTTGATAATTAATTGTGCAAGTCCTTTATATATTTTGGACATTAGCCCCTTATTAAAGTACCCTTTGCAAATATTTTCTTGCAATCTGTGGTTTATTTCTTCACTTTGTTAATTGTTTCCTTGTTGCACAAAACTTTTTTAGTTTGTTGCAATCCCATTTATTTATTTTTGCTTTGGTTATCTGTGGGATTGGAGTCATATGAAAAAAATTCTTGCCCAGATCAATGACATAGAATTTTCCCTCCCCTGTGTTTTCTTCTAGTAGTTTTATAATTTCAAGTCTTGTATTTTACTCCTTAAATCAATGAGAGTTGATTCTTTGGTATGAGGTAAAATAAAGGTCAAACTTTATTTTTCTGCATGTACATATTCAGTTTTGCCAACATCATTTCTTGAAGAGATTGTTCTTTTGCCATTGTGTATTCTTAGCACCTTTGTCAAAAATTGATTGGCCTTAAATATGTGGGTTTATTTCTGGGCTTTTATTCAGTCCTATTGATCAATGTGTCTATTTATATGTTAGTACAATGCTGTTTTAATTACAATAGCTTTATAATAGAGTTTGGAATTAAGGAGTGTGATGTTTCTAGCTTTGTTCTGTTTTCTCAAGATTGCTTTGGCTGTTCAGGGTTTTTGTGATTCCATACAAATTTCAGGAATGCTTTTTCTATTTCCATGTAAAACAAAATGGGAATTTTAATAGGGATTGCATTAAATCTGTAGATCACTTTGGGTTGCATGAAAATTTTATAATACCTTTCTCTTACTCCATGAGCATACAGTATCTTTCCACACTTGTGTCAGCTTAAACTTTTTTCATTGGTGTTTTTTTTTTTTTTTTTTTTTTTTTTTT